>JAMKCH010085719.1:0-71459 GCA_023653785.1 Ophioderma brevispina | reverse complement strand
TCGGTCCAATTTTATATCAAAATTGGGGCCAAATTAAAGAAAATTGGACTATAATTTCCATATGCTTCATACACATATACACACTGGGGCAGTTCTACAGGACATCTTGAGAATACCCCCCCCCCCGATCGATTGCCTTGATTCGACCATGCTTGCCAATCCTAATTGTTCCCCACAACCCCACACAAGAAGCACCATGACAGGACTGATTTTGCTTGATAGAGGTCTTTCACCTCACTCATACATAACCTATAACAAAAGGTGTTAGTTCCTATAGTATTCCTCATTCAGATCAATTTAATTACTCGACCTCAATGTACTTGTACTATTCAAAGTGTGACCCATACTTTTATGCATACATATCCAACATGCATGTCGTTCTTTAGATTTAGGAACTCTCCAGAAATTTGGAATGGACTTTGCCATTCCCAGCAAGATGGCCGCTAATCCGTAAGGTGGAATACCTCTATTCCACATGGCCATGACAATGCTTGAGTGTGTTAATCTAAAATCTTCTTCTAGATGGATTAAGGCACTCTAGCGTTGCTGTTTTTTGTGGAATCAATCAATAATCCGATCTTGTCACAGGGCCTCAAAACCACATTCAAGTCGCCCATGACAATTTGAAGTGGGTGGAGAATTCTACAGTTCTGACAAGATAACCATACATGGTATAGTAGGATTATTTTGGCTTGGTTTATATTTTGTGGCTCCTTTCGCAAGTGGCCAACTGCAGCACAAATTTAATGGGGCATTTCAAGATCCACACCCTCATCCCCCACCTTGCCTAAAAAAAGTTGAGATTTTGTATCATCTGAGCCCCATGTCACTAAGTCAAGATTATTCTTATGTGAACTTAAAAAGATTAATTCTTCATAAGTCTGTAATGCTTTTTATGAAGAATTTGTAAGGATTTGTAAGTTAAAATTAATCAAATAGGACCCAGGTATGAAAAATAGACTGAGGTTGAACTTCTTAATCTCAAATTAAGAAAATTCTTTCAAATTACTTCTTTGATGAAGATCAAAGGATCAAAACATCAGACTTGCACACCAGTAAAGAGTAACTCTTCTCAAGTCTACTTAAAGGCTGATTCAGAGATTTCGAAATATAATTTTTTTTGGTGTAATAATTAAAAATGGTCATCTAGAACTGAGGATATTCACATAAAATGCTTAATTCCAAAGTTAGAGATGAATCAGATTTGTTGTTTTCATGCAGTAAACAGTATAACAGCGCCATAGGATACCGTGTATAACAAAAATTCCGGATCCGGAATTTTATGACAAAGTTTTGATTTTCTATATGAAGGACTTCGATTTGAGCTTAGTTATTTCACACAGTGTTTAGTATATGGACAAGCTTTGTGTATATGCAAAAAACACGATTTGTTTGAAAAATGAGTGCGCCCTCATCGGGAAATCTCCGAGTCAGCCTTTAAGATTAATAGTAACATTAATGAAATGGGGCCCTGAACCATTTTTTTTTTTTTTTTTTTTTTTTACTTCTTTGATGAAGATCAAAGGATCAAAACATCAGACTTGCACACCAGTAAAGAGTAACTCTTCTCAAGTCTACTTAAAGGCTGATTCAGAGATTTCGAAATATAATTTTTTGGGTGTAATAATCTAGAACTGAGGATATTCACATAAACTCTTCTCAAGTCTACTTAAAGGCTGATTCAGAGATTTCGAAATATAATTTTTTGGGTGTAATAATCTAGAACTGAGGATATTCACATAAAATGCTTAATTCCAAAGTTAGAGATGAATCAGATTTGTCGTTTTCATGCAGTAAACATTTGTGTACAGTATAACAGCGCCATAGGATACCGTGTATAACAAAAATTCCGGATCCGGAATTTTATGACAAAGTTTTGATTTTCTATATGAAGGACTTCGATTTGAGCTTAGTTATTTCACACAGTGGTTAGTATATGGACAAGCTTTGTGTATATGCAAAAAACACGATTTGTTTGAAAAATGAGTGCGCCCTCATCGGGAAATCTCCGAGTCAGCCTTTAAGATTAATAGTAACATTTATGAAATGGGGCCCTGAACCATTAGCTTTATTTTTGCATGTGTGCCCAATTTCTGTTAAAGTCACAATAAATGTGTGAAATTATTCCACCCCACAAAACTTCTGATGAGGTCAGACCTGTACTGCATATTTCAGGGGTATTAAATGTTCATGATTTTGACAGTTTTGAACATTTTTCAGATTCACTCGCAGGTTTGAAACCGCTACATATTAATCTCTGCTATTATTATTACATATTAAACTCCATCTGTGCACCAACAGTGTATTTGTTGGCTTTTGAATTTGTGGCTATGACTTTAACGACAAAAAGCGCCAAAGTACAAACCTCACAATAATCTCTCACTATACCATACCCGTCCTAAAGGAAGACACTATTTACTTTTACTGGCCTTTTGCACTCCACTGGTTTTATTGAGGGTGTATTAAAATTATTCCTAAGATATTACATGTATTTTTAATATGACATTTAGACAATTTTATAACTTCAGTTTGCTATCCTGAATATATTTTATAATTTGAAAAAAGGATTGAGAAGACTATAGTTACAGTCTGGCAGTTTGAGTAGCTTGTTTATAGAGAAACACCAATAGGCAAAGATTAACAGTATATACAGTACTGAATCCGAGATACCAAAATAGGACTTCTCATTTGCGTCCAGTTTACTTTAGCCTTCTGTAGGCCTTTCTCAATGGTAATTATGTACCCTTAATTAAAAATAACAAATGATGCCTCAAAAAGAGTCTCAGATTGTAAAATGTGGCAAGTTGTAGGACTTTAAAAAAGCAGTTACAAGATAGTCCAAAACATACTGAATTAACCCACATTGCAAACGATTTCACTTACTTATTTAAACATGATTTGATACAGAATTATATTTATTTCAATTTTGCTAATAATGAATTCAATTGCAGGTCCTGGCTTATTCCAATGATTGCTCTGCATACAATAGGAGGTATTAATTCCCAGCACATGTCAGATCATTATTTTAAACTTTTCTATAGGAAAAACACACAAAAAGCAAGGTACGTGACCAATGACCAGGCTTTTGAATATCAGTCAAAAAGCATGCCAGATGCACAATAAATGGGGGCAGTGATGTCACTGCCAAAACTAGCAGTCAGTAAAGTATATAATTTCTCCTGCAGTTTAATATTATGGTTACAAGTGAAATGGTTGCAGATTGTGTTTTAGTATGTTTTAGGTTAGGTCTATGTTGGACTCCTTTTTGATTTATTAATTAAATTCAGAAAATAGGTTAAAAGTAACTTTAATTTAAAAAATAGAGTTAAATCAACCAAAAAAGTTATGTTGCTAAGGTGCAGCTTTAAGATACACCCACTGCTTGCACAGCAGCCGCAGGAAAATGAATGCTACTTTTAACCCACACCCCCCCCCGGTTATCCACCTTTCTTACAGTACCTCTGATTGGCTCATTACGTGATCAAGCATGAGATAACCTCTGAGTAAGTAACCAATCAAACAGACCTCCGATATATCTGATTGCACCCTCAAGCTTTAATCATTATTTGTGATGGTTTTTCTTAGGACTCTGTAAAAAGTGGAAATTTTCGCGCTACATTAATTTCCGTGCTTTTCGCGCACTTCTGAGCTAGCGCGAAATAAAAAACCCGCGAAAGTTTATTGTGTGTGTAGGTCTATGTAGGATAGTGAAAAGAGCGAATTTAAAAAACAAGCGAAAATGTTAAAAAAATCGGCTGATGAAACGCGAAAAATTTCACACGCGAAAATTATCACTGTTACAGTATATGATATAAATGAGCCAATCAAACTTGGCCAGTAGTTGCCTTACTGGAACTGGCTGGGTTGCCAGGTTCTAGAGGGGTAAAACAACACCTTGTGGTAAATAAAACAGATCTTGGACACACATACACTCCTACATGTTGCGAGGAGGGAGGAAACACTGTGTCATGTCCATAACAACTGTCATTAAACTAAGGAACTTCTCAGCTTTGTAAAACATTGAAAATATTTTAGGAGTAACGTTTGCTTTTATTTGAAATTCTAGTAGGAATTCAGTGTCCAGCACCTGATTAATAAATACCACAATGAATTAAAGAAAGTGTTAATGGAAGAACCTATTCAAAGATAATTTGTGTGAACGATAATTTTTTTTCCTACTAGAGCTAATTTTGACCACTAGTCTGCCAAGCTTGGAATTTTCATGTGTTAGGGATGATTGTGTGGGCCATGTCAAGCAAGCAGATACCTATCGCCCAGCAAGGTTAAGTCGCCAACATATTTGCAACTCAATCTTCATACTTATGAATAATTAGTAAGAACCAGTACCTCTTCTATACAACAACTTTAAACCAAGGTGATGTCAGTATTCCCAAGCATGTGAGAAATCGAACAATCAGCTGAACGCAGAGAACATACGCAACAAGATGCAACTTCGACAGCCATGTGCGAATGAGCAAACATGGTATGCGCAAGCACATCACTCAAAATAACGCAATAAACAGCAGGTAATACCCAGTATAAATGACGAAGTGAAAATGGGCAAGAGTCAATGAAATTACATAAATTCCCACAGGGGATGTAAGGAATAATGCTTTATGTGTACTTGTTCAGACTTATTATTAGTGGCAAGAAATAAAAATTGACGATATTTTCAGGTCTTAGGTCTGTTAACACCCAAGTGGTTTTATGTCCTCACAAAGCGGTTGCCCCATGCAACTTGTCTTTATTTTTAGAAGCAATTCGAAGCAAGATCAGCACAATTTTGACAAACGTTTAGGTAGGGACATGCAAGAGCGATTATTTCGGTAATATCAAGAAAAATTCATTGTGGTATCTTGCCAGATAGGCCTACAAGGTCAAGATTTTGTATGTAGGAGTGCCCTATATATGTTCAATTCCCATTAGGAGGCCGTGAATTCATAGAAATTTACACAAGATAAGTCAGTGGTATAAATAATCCAACTTCGTGGTCAAAAGTGGGCACCATTGTATTATTTGTTTTATTTCAGGTTTTGTCATAATAAATGACATTTCAAAACGGCTGTGCTCAGCTAACTTTGCTGTGTACAAGTTAAAATGAAAAGAATTTCAAGCAAGGTATACAAGGATACAGAAAGCATCCGCTAATTGATACTCAAGTGTATGAGCCATCCAACTTAGTTGTCAAAAGTGTTGTCACCTGATTATTATTTGTTTTATTAGGTTTTGGTCTAAATAAATGACTTTCAGACGGCTGTGCTCAGCTACAACTAACTTGGTGTACAAGTTAAATGAAGAATTCAGCAAGTTATACCAAGTATACAGAAAGCATCCGCTAATTGATTACTCAGTGTAGGAGCCCCCCATGCTGGTGACTTATTCTGGAACAATACAAAAATTGTTTGCATTGACAAGCCTACAACCATAGTCCACTACCTGCCTAAAAATCCAGAGGCCGGACAAGCATCAATATTCAAGCTCATTCCCTACAACCGATGTAATTTACAATACAGAAGTAGAATTAGAATGCATGTGAAGGTTATCTGTTGATACCAATACATGCCAACTGCTGTACTACATGTAACTTAGTACAGTGTATAAAAGGAACATGTAGTAGGTGGTATTCTGAAGGGGAGTCGACATTTAGACCTGTTAACCAGGGTTAGTCCTAAAGAGTGGACACTTTTTTCCTTCTACCAATCTCTTAAAAATGTGTTGTAATGGGTGAGAAAAATTCCATAATGGATTGGCCGGAACTGCCCATCTACAAGGAATTTTCTCACCATACATTTAACTTTCACAGTATTTTGAAAGGAAAAAGGTCCACTAGTAGGACATGCTGGTTTAAACCCGGTCTAAGTTAGAATCCCTTTCAGAATACCAGGATTGATAGTATAAATGGAACAACATTGAAAGGATATGTTATCTACAAAGAAGTATACAACAGCTGCAGGTCGAAAAGTGCCTATGTAACTATTTATATGAATTCTTTCCAAAATATTTTATCGGTAATGATCTGCTTAATCAACCTATCACAGAAATGTGGATGCTAGTACATCTATGTCAGGTTGAGAAAGTAAAAAGTATAATACAGGGTGAGTAAAAAAAAACTTGACCCTGGTTGTGTCAGCCATTTTTAATTTTTAAGTAACACATATCTAACATGTTTGGTATCATCTGAAAACTTAGTTCATTATCTGTAATTTGCTGCAAAGATCATTCACATCGGTTAAGTATAGACCGAGCTACAGTCGTTTGAATCAAGTAATCCGTTTTGCGCTCTGTCCACGGATTCGCATTGAAGTGAACGGCGTTCAGCGAAGCAAATCAGTGTCCAGAAGAAAATCGGGCTATTTATTGACTGCAGAATAAATGCGACGCTATTTAACCCCACAAAATTCAGTCGCAATTTACCACCGATGCCCTCTTAACACTTTTACGTCCTCATCACTCATAAAAATCATTTTTTTTTTTTTTTTTTTTTTTACATTTAACTTTCACAGTATTTTGAAAGGAAAAAGGTCCACTCATGTAGGACTATGCTTGGTTTAAACCCAGGTCTAAAGTTAGACTCCCTTTCAGAATACCAGCCTTAGAGTATAAATGGAAAAAACATTGAAAGGATACGTTATCTACAAAGAAGTATACAACAGCTGCAGGTCGAAAAGTGCCTATGTAACTATTTATATGAATTCTTTCCAAAATATTTTATCGGTAATGATCTGCTTAATCAACCTATCACAGAAATGTGGATGCTAGTACATCTATGTCAGGTTGAGAAAGTAAAAAGTATAATATATAGTAGGGGTGCTTCCCATGTTCAGCTGGAAATTAAGATAAAAGATCTATGTGAAAGCACACACATAAATGTAGCAAACTGAAATCTCATGCAGTTTTGACATGGCATTTGAGTTCATGCAACTTAAAGGTCCCAAAAAAGTAGATGATAAACCTACTCCAAATCTTTATGGGACATTCCATTCCAATAAATATGGCCAGAAAAAAGAATAAACTACAGTGAATCATGGAGAAAATCTGAATTTCAGTCCGTGTCATGAATAGATTCACACCAGTCACTGGAATTTCTATTACTCTCTGAAAAATCAATAGTTTCACTAATGATGTCATCACCAACCCAAATATTAAATGCTTTCTAGTCCCTCCTTGTAGACTTGACACAAACCACATCAATTCTATTTGCATTTCCTGGGACCTTTAATGCAATATATCCCGCATTTTGAAGTGCTAGAAAATGTAACTCAATCAAATCAAGTCTGAGAACATTATTTTAACTGGATAATTGACGCCATGTTTTTAATGTGTTGAACCAATTTCCTGGTAAGTAGTTTCTTTAGAATCAAATTTACTAGTATGCTAAGTACACCTGGCACAAAAAGTATCTCGGCATGTTTTTCGATCAGTATTGTGCCAAAGTCAGACCATTTTGAAAGATTTCGGAATATACATTTTGTTGCCTAGGTCTTGCTCTTTCATTTAACACCTCGCTTGTAAAAAAGCGTGCAGAAATGGCTGAGATAGAACGCCCGAAAGATGCAAACCCCCAAAAAACCAAAAGTTGCAGTTTTTTTATTTTTCAATGGGCATTGCAGTGTACTTGGACATGAACATGTGTACCACATCAATATTGCAAGTAGGCTTTCTCGCTCATTCAGTCGGAAAACTTCTTTGTGTAGCATAAATACACACGTATTATTGCGTTGTACCACACAGTGACCATTGAAAAATCCAAAAACTGCAACTTTTGGTTTGGGGGTTTGCGTCTTTCGGGCGCTCTATCTCAGCCATTTTTGCATGTTTTTTTTACAAGCGAGGTGTTAAATGAAAGAGCAAGACCTAGGCAACGAAATGTATATTTCGAAAACGTTCAAAATGGTCTGACTTTGGCACAATACTGATCGAAAAACATGCCGAGATACTTTTTGTGCCAGGTGTAGTTTCAAATTTACTGGTAGACAAAGTGAGTTTACCATGACCAGTAAAATAAAATGCATGAATTTTAATAACTTACAGCACATTTTGTTTTCTACCGCTCTTTCCCATACATTGTGATAGAAATGCATTGATCACCTCATAGTCACATGCCATTTATGTAAGAGGTTTATCTATTATGGTTGTACCAAATCAGTCCTTTGAGAGATATTAATGTCAACTACTCCATGGTCTACTTGTGCTAAAGTGAAACATCAATGAAATTTGTTTCTTTATTGTTAACTAGACACGCAAACAAGCCATTATAGTGATGATTATTACTTCAACTGCCTAGGGGTTTTTCTATTCTGTCGTTTTGCTAAGCATAAAATCTATTCTTCAGATTGCATACAGATTGCAAAGCATGTATGTCAAAAGTGATTTTTGTACCCAAACATGGCTCATCAATGATAAAGGAACATTTGCAAAGAAATTACGCATTTCTCCATCTGCTAACAAATGAATTGAAGGCTTTGAAATGATTGCAAATGTCCTTATGTAGATAAAAATTTAAGACAAAGATAATTTTCAGAGAATAATAACTCAAATGATGGAAGGAGCCGCATTCCTATTTCTTCTTTGCATTATTCATTCTAAAAACAACATTTTGATGAAAATCCCTCCAACATGTAAGTTCTAAATTTTAGTCAATTGCAGTTGTGTTTTGGACTATAAAAACAAAGAAAATGGCACATTGCATTTGCCCAAATTGCCAAATCCACTTCAGTAACATTCCTTTGATCACTTCACATTTGGGTTGCTTGACTGATGATATTCAATTTTGGTAATTGTTGTTGTTGTTGATGTCACAGTTTGTCTACAAAATACTTAATTTAAAGTGCAGGAAGGGGTTGCCTGGTATTAGCATGCAAGATATTGAAATAGACTGTGGAGTAGTACAGTACATTACCTTTACTTATTACAATAAATTAAGTATAGGAGAATCACTCTCTCTCTGCCACAAAGGCCACAAGTATGTTACGTTTAATTGGTTTTGAAAACATCAGGAATTATCAGGAGTAAGGAATATTTTCAATGAAATTATTTTATTATTATCACATAGAAATCAATACACTAGGATTATATTGACCAAAACCATTTTTCCCATGCAGGTTTGAAATGGTACTGACATTACCTTTTAACTACACTGGCTATTTTTGATGGTATAAAGTGAAAAATATTGTGGATACATAAATATTTCACTAACATTTCTTACTTACCAGGAAACCAAAAAAATTACCATAATTTACAAAAAATATCAACTATTATCAGGGCTAAAAAATCAATTTTCTAAGGAAATTATTTTATTTCTATCATCTGGAAATTAACATACTGAAACGATTGTACTGGCCAAAACCACTTGTTTCTATTAATGTTTTAAATGATACAATATTACTAAATTTCACCAGACTGGTTGTATTTGATGGTAAAAGGGACAACATTTTTGGATATGTAGATATTTTGATCACTAACATTGCTTATTCACCAGATTTTTGGTTGCAATTGAGTGTAGGGAAAATGGTTCTTATAATAGGAGCTAAGATACAATGGGTGGCAATTTGTGAAGTTAAGAACACACAACAAAAGTTGATTTTTTTATGTTCCAATGCTATACTGAAGCCTGTCAAGTAATGGTACAGATTGTTAACACTGATAATGATACCTGCTGTGGTCACATTATTATGTTCGGTTACACCATTACAGATAAATGGACAGTACTGTATAAGCGATTACTTTCATATACAGATTTTTCATAATTTTGAATTTGTTGTTAATTTTGCGAGTTCCTATATTCACAGAATCTATAACGAGTATAATTGAAGTATGAAACGTACATGTCTGTGCATCTTAATATTCGTGTTTACACGTCGATTCGCAGAGTTTGCACAAATAAGACCACTGCAGAAATAACAGCTTCTATACTTAGACTCATTTTTTATCGTTTCGCACGTAAAAGTAAACCAAACAAACTTGAGCGTTTGCACAGAATTGTGTGCGGCATGCAAAATATATTATTCCATATCAGTTTGCACTATTATCAGGCCTACCAATTTGCTGGTAATCAAAGTATATACGGTAATTGTAAGGTCTTCAATTGATCACTTGACCCTTACAACCCTGATGATTCTGACACGTAGGAGAGTTGTTTTTGAGATGGCTTCCCAAATGACTTTAGGCTATATGGGAAGCCATCTCAAAACCCACTGACCCAAGACTAGGCTTGTTTGGACTCATTTGAATGCAATTTCACACTGATTCTGCAAATGGCCAGGAAACAGCATAATTTAACCTTTTTGGGAAAAATTGAAAACAAAATTCTCTCTCTGTGCACTGTTACCTAAACCTCTCTCTGCTATCCGACATTATTGTTCATGATCTACAGACAATCCAGGAAAAGTGTTGCATGTACATGGAGATTTGTCAATCCCACTGCTACTACTTGATGGTGGAAATGGTATTAAACAAAATAAACCTATGTTAATGTGGGATCCATGGCAAAATAATAACAGTGTATGGAATACAAGATGCTTAATTGTTAACAAGGTGGGTATTTCTTCTAATGGTGAATTATTTACTCTGTGACAAAGTAAAGTTTTGCAACTTTAACCCATGAGCACTACCTCCTATGATATAATCTGTCTGATTGGTTCATTACAGAACACAACATAAGGTAGCCCTCCAAGTAACCAATCCAAAAGAGTGTTTCTAGATCTCTCTGTAAACCACCATTCTTAGAGTAGCTCTGATTTGATCAGCACATGATATTACCTTCCAAGTGACCAATCAAAATAGTGCTTAGAAGCCGATAGATAGGCAGGTGGTGCCCATGGGTTAAATAAAATGTTGGTAACCTCTACTGATACAAATTTGATTCCAAATATTCATCACACAATAACACAATCCAGTTTGCATTACTGAATTGTATACTAACGGAATCACAATACCAAAATAATATAAACTTTTCTAGTTTCTACGTTGATTTTGCAATCAATCATAAATAAATACTCATTGGCAAGCAAAATGACATCTCTAAAGAACAAACTGGTGAAGTAAAATATCAAAAGAGGTTACCATATCAAACATAAATGTAGGACACAAATACTGCAGCATATCAATATCAATTGTATGTGACATAGAATATATGGTGAATTGCAGTTAGTTTGGGACACTACACATGCCACAAAACAAACCAACTTTTCCCCCTAAACACACTGGTACAACCTTACTCTAACTCACTGGGACCATGCGTATGTATTTTCATAACTTAGACTGAGCATGCTAAGTTGTCCACATACGGGATGCTACACATGGGATAAACAAAACAATTTCCCCAAAAATAAGCTGATGCAGACTTGCTATGATTCACTGAAATTTCCCTGATTTTACATTCCAATGCATAAGTTTCTTTTCAACTAATTCAACACAAAATACTTTTCATATTAACAACTTAAACGATGCATTCACATTCTTAACTGTCAGGTGACCGGCGGTTTACGGTAGTTGGCGGTTTATGACTGTTTTCGGCAAAAAATGCAGTTCACCATACTTGTTTTATTTATTCCATGACATACACAACTGTAAAAGAAACACACAAAGAATCTTCCAATGCTTTAAAAAAAATAATCATACCCGATAGTATTCATGACGTAACAGATTTCACTGGTACACCATCCATTTCAAATACAAAATATAGGACACTTGGTGTTCTCAACATGAAAATAATGTAACAAAAATACAGGTACAAAATACAAATTGTTTTCAAGCTTCAGGTGTAGGGACTTTTGGAGTTGTTTACTTAAAGCGATAAAAAGAATTGTGAGATTGAAAGTATCCAAAGGGCGTAATTACATTGTACCCTTTGCACCTACTCTGTATCATGTGCTTTATTCTGTTAACTCTATACCTGGGAACCTGGGCTAGAGGTAGTCCAGATTTGCTTCAGTGGTTTCATTGTTTTCGCGCAGTGAAGCTGAACCATTGCTAAAGCTAGCAAGATAGCCAATTCTGGCCGGAACCTACTCTTGATTTCTAGACATAATATCTCATCTCTAAGCTGTTTTTCAATGAAACTGTAACCAAATATCAGCTGGTCTGCCTACAAAAGTGTTTTGTCTGCATGTTACAACTGGCCGTTCTTTACTACTAAGATACTTTGTGTGTGAGGCCCAGGAAATTACCTAGCATGGGTCCAGGCTATCATAGTAAAGCACATGATATGGAGTAGTTGCAAAGGGTGTAGTGTAATTATGCCAACTAAAGTAAAGGAGTGTATATCTACTTAAACCTTTCACAACAAGGGTGGGGACTCTATCAGAGGGTGCATCAATGGAAAACAGAATTAAAGAGCAAAGTATTGCCAAATTAATTTAAACAGGTTTAAAAACATTAACACCCTGTAAAAAGGTTGACATTACATTAAACTTCACAAAACTCTTTTCTTATCATTGGCATGTGGCACCTTCATATGTGGCAGGTCACATAAACAACTTTTCATTGAAAATACAAATGAAACGGATCAATACTCCCCAGAATAGTGCATTGTGGGAAGCTATGAATAGGTATATTTCTATTGGTACAAGAACCATTTAGGACATATCTATTCCGTGTATATCTCAGAATTAGGTGTTGCCTATTTGTAAGCAACGATTTCAAGAATTAGCCAAGTACAATGTACACAGCAAAATTTCAGTGCTTACGTAGATAGAACACAGTGGCTTTGTGTGGCCTTTAAAATGTAGCCAATCTTATCTGGTCCTAATTCCTTCAAAATATTGCACTAAATTTTGAGGAACAAAATATCTATAAAGAGAAACAAGGTGGACATGGAACTGGATCTTATTTTCATTACGAGTTGTATATACGATGAAAGTCAATTTTAGGTAATACTATAAACTGCGGTGAACATTGCTGCCTATTAATCAAACTGTGGTCTTTTATAATACAGGGCGAACGAAAAAATGCAACTCATGACTATATCAATATATGTCATGGGCCTGTATTTTTGGTCACCCTAATTATTTTGATGATATTGGACACAAAATAGCATTGCCAAACTGGATACAAATATGCCCAATTATGGTCAGATTCTTGGACTTAATGCAGTCTAGTAGGAGCATAGCCTTAATTCATTAGCAAAATGCACATCAAAAGGCCCAGCTATATGGTTTTGATTAAAAGTAGGACTGGCTCAAATTTGTATTTTGTATCCACAGATAAAAAACTCTATAGGATCATGATTAAGCCCATACCCATATTGTATATTTTTTAGTGGTATTTAACAAATTTAGGTGCAACACTTTGTAAAAATGGAGAAGTCCTTTGAGTTACAAGGTGTGCTACCCTGACATATAGATTTTAATAACTGTGATCAGTTTCCAAACGCACCTCTCGATAGGCCATCAGTGGCGTCGCCAGCTTTGTTGGGGGGGGGGGGCACATATCTTTTTAGGGGGGCAAAACATATTTAAATTTCTTAGTATAGTGTATGGCTATGTAAATCACTAATTTTCAGGGGGGGCAGGCAAGAGGGGGGGGCAAGATCCACCAGGGGGCAGCTGACCCCCTGCCCCCCCTGGCTACGCCATGTAGGCATAATCCTTCGATTGCTGAATCTGTGGAAGTTAGTTACATAACAAAAATCCCCACACCTGAGCTAAAACAATAACACACACCCATTAATTCAAAATCTGTTTCACTGCAAATGAAAGATGGAATCTAGCCACTGCTAGACACCTACCCCTCTCTGCTTTTGAAGTGAACCAGAGTTAGAGACTTAAAACTGATGAACACATCTTGGATGTGTTTATATACAATAAACTTTCATTTTTGCTGCTTCTCTTTTAACATGTATACACTGGATACAGAAAGAAATCAAAGGGAACAATCTCACCTTGCAAAAAGGTGAATGGGAATCTGTAAACCTTGGATATGTTAATGGTACGATGCATCTACAAGTAGCATGTTTATTATAATATTACTCACTGCTCCTGAACAAAGGTTTTAATATTCAATTTTTTTAATTAATAAAACAAATATTAAAGGGACACGGGCACAATTTTGCAAGGCAGCTTAAAATCAGTAAACAGGTTTTTAGCATTTGGTATTGCCTTTTCATGCATTGCCTGAAGGAATAGCCTCAATAATTTCTTGGTGTAAATCAATTTAATTCCCATGGCTTATATTGGCCCATGAAAATGCGGACAATACACATCGGAGTTAGTAAATTCCCCTGTACCTTCAGACAGTTTAAGGAATTCTTGTTTAAAAAGTGCAACCAGAGATTTGAAGTCACACTATATTGTGTCATCATGTAATTTCATATAGATTACCCTCAATAGATTTTCTTACCTTGTACTTGCTACAGAGGTCTTAAAAGATAGGAAATGGTGATTTTGATTGGCTTAATTTCAATACAAAACTAGGCTGAATTTTGTCATTTGCTCCTATATGAAATTCTTAATTTTGTGTCCAAAGAAACTTTTCTCATCTTAATCTTAAGATGCGGGTTTTATTTTGACGTAGCGCTTTACATCAGGGCAAAATCAGTACTTTCGATTTTTTAGGGACACCTGATTTGTGAAATCTCTCGTTGCACCTTTATTTCATCATTACCCTGAAGGATCTCAATCTACTAGTGGTATGTAAATTTAACTACATAATTAGATCTTTTGACTTAAAAGAAGGAACTGGCGACTACTCAAAGTAACTATAGCCTTTTTAGATCACTATCATATCTCACTAGTGTAAAACTGTTTTATCATTCAATGCACGTCCCACACTATCCATCTTTAGCGTATTTACGGAATTTTGTATTTTTTGCAGGACATGTGCTGTATCCCCTATAATCATTGATTGTTATTTCAAGATGGATGACAATGACAAACTTCTTCAGGGACAATCTTGCATCTCCATTGGGACCCACTTTCGTATATTTCCCTAACACATTCAGCGCTAGCCCTTATGAAGGGTAAAACAGATTCCATTAATTTTCCGTCTGTATTTATTAGATATCTGCATTCTCTTTTACTGTAATACAATTACTCCACCAGACAGTGAGAATTTAACTCGTAATAGCATTAGCTACGCACAACTCTCTTGTAATCACTCAAATAGTCAAAAAAAAAAAAAAAAAAAAAGAAAAGAGTTTTTTAAAAAAAAAAAAAAAAAAAAAAAAAAAAAAAAAAAAAAAAAAAAAAATGAAAAAAAAAAAAAATAAAAAAAAAAAAAAAAAAAAAAAAAAAAAAAAAAAAAAAAAAAAAAAAAAAAAAAAAAAAAAAAAAAAAAAAAACAAAAAAAAAAAATACCATTCCCCAAACCCCACTTTCACTTGCGGAAGTTCTATTGAACATCCTTCAACTCCGGCTGTCGGGTTGAGTGACTTCTAAGCTCAGAGCTAGGCTCTTCCAACTCCTCAGTTGCGTCTGTCTACGTGCTCATTTCTCCTGTGCAATGGCCACCGAAGGAACGGGCAGTGGTTCGTGTCACTTCTACACAATCGGCCGAGAGTGATTGGTATGATTGGTTACCACCCTGTCCAGTCCCTGTCTGTATTGCAACTATCGGCCGCCGGAGTTTTCACTTCCATGTTCTCTCGCTACTCAGAGCCTAATACTGACACTTCCCCCTGTCCGTTCACTTCGTCATCTTCGCCGTCTTCCGATTTCTCGTCGTGGCATAGCATTGTCCATTTCACATTCACACACACCGTTACAACAGTCACAGTTTTTTCATTACCATAATTATAACGAGCACATGGTTACTGTCCCATTACTACCTTGTCCCTGGATGCCATGCATCCCACAATCCCCGTTACTATGTCTTTCAACGCTAACCCTCCACTTTCAGTAGCAGGTGCAATCTCTGGACTGCGGGAATCCTCACCATGGCCGTTTTGGATCGGCACCATTTCTTCGGGCGAGGCGCCGTGCCGGCATGTGATCATCTGGCCCAAACAGGACCCATCTTTGTGGATAAGTGATTCCCCGACTACTGGCCCTCTTCGATCTGCGATAGTCTTGCCATAAAAGCACACAGTTGATCATAAACCCAAGATCGCGATACAGAACACACCTAGCAACACGTACAGCAATCTCTGAGGACTCGTTCCTCGTTCGTTTTGTTTTGAGAAGTTTTGAATCCAACGCTTGTCTTCAAAATCAACTTCATCACCTCCAAATCATCTTCATCGTCGGCTTTATGATTTGTATACCTTGGTATAAATCGCTTGATGTCATATCGAGGGGGATTGAGAGATGACAATGTTGTGCCCCTTCTTTCCGTGCGTCCTTTGCCACCACGTCCACTTTGCTGATCTTCATCACCGGGATCATAGTTGGGCAGAATGACCACGTAGGTCCACATGGAACTACAGTGGGGTCAAAATCACCCTTCAATTTCGCCCAAATTCTCCTGACCATCTCCGGGAAGTGATTTCCCCGAGAAAGGAGACGTAATCTGCTAAGATCATGCCACTACAGTTATATTCTTCCATTTCTGGCACGCTTCAGCTAATCATCACTTCAAGCATAACGGACGTGACCCCCTCTCCAAGTGCAATGAGGGTGGGGTGATGAGGAAGTGTGAGTGGACTCATCTGATAAGATTCGGGGTTGAGAGTCGTTAATACTGGCATGAAAGTATCTGTGACGCATGGTTGGAGGGTGCACTGGAGCAACTCCGCTGAAAGTCTACGTCCATCCAAGATAATTTCCTGCATGAAATTGACAGAGACCATGCTCAGAAACTATGGAAAAACACATTTTGATAATTAAGATAAACAAATTAGATGGCATATATCCCAATGACAACACCTAAAATCTTTTATCACTTTGTAGTCAGAATCAATTATTTTTTAAACAAATAACATTTACTGCAACAAAATGCAAATACAAAAAAAACATCGGTACTCAGACCAGGCATGTGTCGTCTGCCGTCGCGTAATGATAGGTCTCATTTGACCTTTGAATGTGACCCTATTGACCTCATTAAAAATGAGGACCCAACTGATTCAAGTTTGGTTCCCACAAACTTACAACTTGACCTCACATGACCTTTGACATGGGATGGACCTTTGTCCTTGGGATGTGACCTTTGACCTGTGGAGTGACCTGACCTCATTAACAAATGAGGGACCTAATGGTGCAACCTATGATTCAAGTTTGGTCAATTTGAACTTCAACTTTTCAATTTAGGGCAATTCTACATTTCAGCCTAATCTTACAACCTTGAACTGACATGACCTTTGACCTGGTATGTGAACCCTTTGCCCTTGTAATGTGACCTTGTGAACCTTGGTATGTGACGTTGGACCTCAAACAAATGCAGGATCCCTGTTGGGCAATCTCGACTGAAGTTTGCGTTTAAATCCATCAAAGTATGCGGATATTAACAAGCAAAAATGTTCACCCTTTTCAACAACAAAACAACAGACCATAAACAGACAACAACAGACCTCAACAAAACAGACTAGGGGACAAATGTGATCCTATGTGTCTTCCTCCCTAAGGAAGGTGGACACAAAAATGCCACATCCAGACAATTGGTCAAAGGTCCCAGGAAATGTCAGATGATAACCTACTCCAATCTTTGTGGGACATACCATTACAATGAACAGTGCCAGAAAAGAATACACTAACAGTGACATCATTTGTGAACTATTGATATCAGTCAGTGTCATGAATTGATTCACACCAGTCACCTGGAATTTTCTATTACTCTGATAAATCAATGGAACCACCAATGAGTCATCACTAACCAAAAAATATTGAATGCTTCTGGTCCTCCTTGTAAGACTTGACATAAATCACATCAAATTCTATTTGCATTTCTCGGACCTCTAAGTAGAAGGATATTTGGTCATGTAAATGCAAGACGGTCGTAGTTGCAATAGCTGCCATTGTCAGAATTTACCATCAAACAACTATTATGCCAAGTCTTTACTTTGGTCAGTGGCTCTTGAAATGTGTTGTCAGTCGACTGAAATCCATTTCAAGAGCCACGACTCAAAAAATCGAGTGATTCCAATACATGGCAGCACATTGCACACAGATCATACAAATGGCAGCTATTTGCATTTACGACCTTCTTCCATTCACTCGATAATTTGTCCCCTGCCTAATGGCAACATATTTTGTGAGCTCTCAATTAAACCTTTAGCAGCTATTCTGGAGATTACAAACACCTTTCCTTGATCCATAAATGTCTTGCACTACTAAAATACAGAGATGCATGGTTCCAGTATTCTCACGTAATTTGTCTCTCTTTCATTACCGGGTCATTTCACAAAGTTTGGGACCTCGTGTCCCTGTGACATTCATTAATCTCTTGCGACTTAATTTTAAATGTTATAAAGTGGTTAAGCTTAATGTGAATGCATTTTAACTGAACATTTGGGTCAACATAAGTCTCCATAACTTAAAAGTTTGCTTCAAAGTTTAAGGTAAGGTAGAGAAGATTCAGTAGCTTTCCCACAATGCACTGCTTCCAATGGAGGTGTTTGTACAGTACTGATGTGAATCGTTACTGGTGAAACATAGCTAAATTGACAGTATGATCACAAACTTTCATTTTAAGATGTTTAATCTCAACGAGGTCCACATGACAACCTGTACAAAAAACTGCCAATGGAAGCAATGAATTGTGGAAGCTACTGGTATCTTCTATTGTTAAGGTATACAGCCTGCTGGCATGATGTAACATGGGTCCCCAGGTAGAACATATGTGACATCGTGACAACATTTCTTCCTAGTACACCATTTTGGTACTTTCCATTTTGAATGTTATTCCGATTTGTATTGTGTGCAGGAATTAACTAAAGACTTGAAGTGAATCACAACTGTTATATTTTGAAAAGAGGACCTCTAAGAGGGTGGTGTCCCCATGTGTCCGGTTACATTGGTGACATGAATTTGTCAAATTGTCCGACCAAAACAATGGTTTCATAATTATTTTGAAGCTCTCCAAATTTCTTTCAAACCACAAGACGAAAGTTATGAATAATAAATAGTGTAATCAATTGGGATCATGCCACCAAATTGTCACACTTTGAGTCCCAGTTTGTGAAATGACCCTACCCAACAATGCTTAATTACACATACCCAAATGTCTTGTATTCTCACATGATTTTGTGCAAATATTTGGTCACGACCCTCTACCTTTGCAAACCATTACGTTCGCCCTTTCTGATCGACTTGGGTGCTGAATTCTTCATGACATTCCTGTTAACATGGTGACATGCAGATCTTCAACTGTGGAATTTATCGGTTCCTACGAGTACGAATGTTGCCCGAGTTGTCCCGAACCATATGGCAAACAACCTATAAAGAACAACAAAAAAATAGATCAGTACGTTGCTCAAGGATAGTATATCAAGATTATTGAATATGTTTTCACTTATATTGAAAACCATAACTCCTTAATGCTTCTTGATAATTCTAAAGTCTTTTAATTGATCATGTAATTTGTGATTGATCAGTAGTTGTTATATGTTGCAAATCCTAAGAATTACTAATCTTTAATATAATACCAAGATGAGCAAACAATTTACTTGTTGCAGTAGTAAAATTTGAATTTTCCTATAGTAGTAAGTATAGTAAAACCTAAGTTTTAAAATCTGGTTTTGTTCCCCCCAACCGGGGGGTGATGCCGGATTCACCTCACATACCTCACATATAGTAATTTGAATTAGTCAAGTTACATTTTAACCAGTTCTATTAACTGTTTTTGACCATTTACATTACTTAAAAAAGAATCCTGTATCTTTTCATATTTGATTATAACCACCATGACACCCAATCCTTTTCCCCTCAAATTGAAAATTTGAATTTATCGTTTACTGTTCAATATTCACAAGGCGAGTCTCGAACCACAAAGGTCCCCCGCCCAGTGCAGTAGCTAAAGAACAATAAGCAACCAGTTTTAAGATCTCAGTGAAGATTGTGATTGCCCACCAGTTTCATCCTCCTACCACATGTTAAGTGATTTGACCTCGATACCCCACATGACCTTGAATGACCTTCCAAAGTTCACCCTGAATGTTGACCACACCACCAAGTTTCATCCTCCTACAACATGATTAGTGATTTGACCTTAAATTACCCCACACGACCTTGAAATGACCATCAAATTTTTTGCACTGATGATGACCACACTCACCATTTTTCACTCTCATCACCACATATTAAGTGATTTGACCTTGGATGACCCCTCATGACCTTCACATGACCTGCAAAAGTTTGGAACAGAATGTTGATCACGCCCACCAATTTTACCCTCCAACCACCCTCCAAACACAAGTGATTTGACCTTGGATGACCTCGGATGACCTTGAATGACCTTCAAAATTTTTTTACTGAATGTTTACCACACCCACTAATTTTCATCCTCCACCACATGTTAACTGATTGTGACCTTGGATGACCTTGAACTGACCTTATAAATTTTTGTTACTGATGTTGACCACACCCCCCAATTTCATCCTCTACCGACATATGAAGTGATTTGACCTTGGATGAACCTGATGACCTTGAACTGACTTTAAAATCTTTTTGGTACTGAATGTTGACCACACCCACCCAATTTTCATCCTCCTACCACATGTTCAGTGATTTTAACCTTGGATGACCTCGGATGACCTTCAAAATTGTTGGTATGAATGTTGACCACACCCATCAAAGTTCGCCGCCCTACCACCTGTTAAGTGATTGGCCGTGATGACTCGGATGACCTTGCAATGACCTCAAACAAATTTTTGTAGCGAATGTTTGACCACACCTACCAATTTTCCATCTCCTACCACATTTAATGATTTGACCTTGGCTGACCTTGGATACCTTGAATGACCTGCAAAATTTTTTGTACTGAATGTAGACCACAACCTACCAATTTTTCACCTCCTCCACATGTTAGTGATTGGACCTTGGATGACCTCGGATGACCTTGAAAGGACCTTCAAAATTTTCGCACTGAATGTTGACCACACCACCAAGTTCATCAATCCTACCACAACAATAGGTTTATAGCATTTAACTCCATTTTTTGCCTGTTTTGACCCATTTGACCTTTGACCAATGCCACATGCCCCTCCTCCGAACTCATCCGCAGCCTACTTGAGTGACATCTATGGTTGCGAAGATGGACACCCATACGTGCTCCAATCAAAAGCTATCTTGTTTTGACAACGTTTATTATAGCGTTTAGCCCGTATTTTTGGCCATATTTGACCCTATTTTGAGACCAATTTGACCGTTGACCCCTGACCACATGACCCCTTTGGATCCCCCACAACGCGTACATAAGATTCATCTATGGTGCGAAGGTGGACACCCACACTTGCTTCGTTCCAAAGATATCGCGAGGACCACACACGCACACACACGGCCGGGGGGGAGCCATTTCTATAGTCCCCTTCGCCAACAAAAGTTGGGGGGGACAAAAAATGGTTCACTATGTGTAGTTTAATACACATTTCTACTTCAAGTAGCAGTTTCACTTGCACATACATTCCATGCATACTTGGTAGTAGAAACAGATTTTTATTTGAATATTTGATAGTATCCATAATTTTGACACAAGCACACACACCCGCCTCTTTGGGCAAGTGTCAACGTGGGAATTACACTTCTGGAACAATTTTATGCAATGGAAACCAATATAGGACCATAATGCAGGTAAAATTGAAATCTGGGAGAAGTATCACATTAAAGGCGAACTGTCACATTTGAAAAATTAGCGTGCCCTCAAGAAATTTTCAAAAATTGATTATTTTTGCATGGTTTGTAAAGCTTGATTACATTTTAAGCCCTCACCTGAAATGATTAAGATCAAAATCAGCACCCTTTGGGTTAAACAGACTGATTTATTATTAAAATGACTCCGGAGACATTTCATTTAGCAGATGACGCGAGGAAATGGGAGTTTAACACAAGGAAACACACACGCCGGAAGTTGATTCTCAACGGCATCCACCATTTTTGACCGGTCTGTGAACTTGTGGTTTTATTTAATATAATGAGTACGAGTCTATGATATCATGTATAGACAAATGTGTTGATTTTAAGTTACAGCACAACTTTAAAGTTAGCCTACAAATTACCCGGATGTTTTGATTTAGTAGTAAGAATTAGACTAGTAGTAAGCAGGGGTTGGGGTCAATCCTTGCTTGCGAGATAACAGAATGTTTTATCCTCGGCATACTAACACTAACAACACCAAACCCAAACAAATTCCAATACACTGAGGAGGACAAAAATGCACGTAATCCCTATTGTAGCGATTGCATCATCAAACAAAGACCCATATAGGCACAAAATCGCTGGCCGGGCCAGCAACAGGCGTAACATGGTATGCGGGCCCAATTCGAGGACCAACCCGATTTATGACTTTTCCTCCTTCCTGCTTCCCTTATTATTTCAGTCCTTTCATGGGAAATAGGCTATAAATAGATAAGGCATTAGGGTTAAAGTAATGATTACTTACGTTCACCATATCACCTTACCATATCACCTCAAGTTTCTTTTTGTATATAATTGTTAGAAGGATAGATTATTTACTCCATACCTTATGCTTCAGAAGCCGAGGAACAGGAAATGAGAAATTTGAACCACATGACCAAACCAAGAGAGTACATTAGGTTATAGGCCACCGGGTAGATCCCGTAGCGTTTAAAAACAAGTGGAGCACCCCTGGCAAGTACATAATTTTGCCGAAATAATTCTTTAAAATGATAAAAATCAGTTTTACGGTTGTTCTCACCTCTAGTATGTGCACATTCTCTTGAAAATTAATTTTTAAATCGCCATTTTCCGGCGAATCTATTACATATTAAAAAGCGGTATTAAAGATTGCTTACAGTTTGCTATCACAATACGACGTAGAGAGTGTACGGAACGTTTGACCTTAAAAACCGGTTAATTTTAAAATGTGCGTACGAGGTCAAAACATAATTGCCTGCATAAACAACATGGCGAAGTCCAGGCTAACATGCTAACGTACCGAAAAGTTCGAGAGAAAAAAGTGATATGCACAAGTTCCTGATGCAGAGCCATTTACAGAAATACTGTGGACCAAATATTTTTTAGTGCGTTGAAAGAAGATTGGATGTAATTTTAATGTGCTGAGGCGGAATGGGCCGGAGAGGAGCAAGCACGCGTTGTCATCAAAGCATGAAAGTGATCAAAAGCCATGAAGTGGATGTCGTGCTTGGCTGCATGTTGAAACAACACAGTGTGGGGGTTCAGCTTCAGCAGACGCCAGGTGCATACAAAAGATTTGCGATGTGAACAATAAGTCGGAAATAGATCAAGCAGGTATGTAGACATAGACTTATGATGAAATAGAATTACAAAGAAGTTTCATCATCATGTGATGTCACTCAGTCAATGTCACAAAACACACACATTCACAATGAACAACAAAGACTCGCATTAAATTAACATATCGAGCGTACTATGATGCAAGCACGAATACACACTCGGACTCGTACTCAAGAAAAAATAAATTTAATTAATAGTAAGTACCAGCAGTCTGTACCAAGGTAGGGACAGCCACAGCCCACTGGGTTGCCCGTTACCATTATCGATCGATCATTAATGATGCATGCATCTGCCTCACTAGGGAGGATGAATTTAGATTACATGTAATGATGTAATTTTGCCACCACATCCTTCACACTTGCCGAATTCATGGGTGGTGGAACAATACAAATTTCCCTAATTTTCATTGATTGTGAATCTCTGAACCATTACTGCACCCGTTGGTGTATGGTGAGTGCACCAGTGTGGGACTGAGTTTGGTTTAAATTAAAGTAAAGTAGGCGTACAGTCGCACTACAATCCCTTTTCGAAATAGCGTCTATATTCGCGCGCGGGAGGTGTTGCGTGTAATGCGCAGACTTGTATTTTCTTTACGCGTTGTCTTGGTTCTGTCTCTGGCGGGAATGCTGACGTAGTTGAACCAGAGAAAAGGATGGATTGATGACAGAGACTCGGGAGAGTATTATGTAGTTACTATTATTCAAACAGACCACATGTGTGCAGTTTTTACCAGTGAGACAAGTAGTGTGTGTTTTTAGCTGTTCTCAACCAAAGACACTCCAACCTTATTATCGGAAAATTGAAATGGTGGCAAATCCAGAATTGCAAAAAAGACTATTTGGTGCGAAATTCCTTGATTGCTTGTTTTATTTTTAGTGCTATTATATCAAAGCCAACATTGCCACATTCACCCATAATGCTTAGTTTAAAATGACATTCCTTAAATGTTATCAATTAAAATGTTCTTTTGTTCTTTTCTCATCAGGGAATGTATGTTCCAAGGTCGAGCGGAAAAGAAAGAGGTGGTACCAACAGCTTGTTGTGATCATGGAGATGGATGTCTGCACAGGTGGAAGATTTAATTAAACAGTAATGCCACTCTACAGGACCCTAAACCCGAATGTAGGTAACTTCAAACATGGCATGGAAAACATGAGGTCATGGCTGCTGTACAATGTACATTTATACTTTGACATAATGAGACACCGTCCAAGCGGCAATTATCGGCAATATGTCTTTCATTGAGATATTGCTTGATCGGATGTTTGACGTTGTTGCTAAATGCTTGTTGGATGTTTTTCGCTTGAGAGATCTGTTGCTGATATAAGTGCTGCGTCTGGCATTCCCTTGGGTTTGAAAATTTTAGACTGCTGCTTAGGCAAAAAAAAAAAAAAATGTTGTATTGGAGTAACCCGCCCTTACCCTAATTTTGAAATTCAAAGCCAGTACAAAAGTATACCTACCCTATTTTTAAAATTGGATTTTCAAGTTGTTTTTACCCTGATTTTTAACCATTTCTCAATATTTTTGGTGTTTTGGTGTTCTTGGTTGTTTGTTAAACTTTGGGAGGCCATCCTCATCGGCCCATAAACAATTACATAGACATGTGTGATGATTTGATGTCAGTAATGCATTACATATATAAAAAAAATCTGCCCGCCCTACCCTGTTTTGCACTGGCCCGTAATCCAATACAACAATTTTGTTGGCCTAAAATACTGCCAGTCAGCCACTAACCCCTCAGGATATTGCCCAAAATGTAATGCTGTTACCTGCTGTTCGACCGTGTAATCCTTTCGAGAAGTGATGTTACTGCCCGTCGGACATTTACCGCTGTGTGTTGAAACAGGAAAAAATGC
Source organism: Ophioderma brevispina (assembly GCA_023653785.1). Classification (NCBI taxonomy): domain Eukaryota; kingdom Metazoa; phylum Echinodermata; class Ophiuroidea; order Amphilepidida; family Ophiodermatidae; genus Ophioderma; species Ophioderma brevispina. The sequence goes on along the minus strand of JAMKCH010085719.1, from coordinate 46,300 downwards.
AGATAACTGCTGCTCTGGTAGATCAAACAATTTAAGATGGATGCTTAACTGCTGCTCGAACATTTACCCCTCAAGAGTGAAGAGAGATTACTGCATTGGTTGCTCTAAACTGCCGATCAGACATTAACCCTTGAGAGGACCCCTCTTACTAATGTCGGTCTTGACTTTGCCTTTTAAAATTCAGAAATTTATGATCTCAAAACTGTATCCCCTCCCCCCCACCCCCAAAATGCCAATTTGTTTTTAAATGTAAAATGTTACCTCATTATCTGTAACCCACTTATCATTGACCAATTTTGATAAAATTTATTAAATCTTTCCTGGGTGCCAATGGCCAGCGACTCAAGTGTTTAAAAAAAAATGTGCACTTGCCCAGACTAGAACCAGAAACATATGCATACCATTCTGCATGTGCTATCTGTTAGGAAAACAGCGAGGGACATGGACACTTTTCGAAACTAACACTTAATTTTTTCAACTGCTCAAGGAGCTTCCATATGCTCCTGCGAGGCATGGGCATTCACATATGCTCCTGGAGGCATATTTGACTTAGAAATATTCTCAAGATTATTTTACTCCAGGGGGTCAAACTGTTAACGATCATCGTGCACAATATCACGCTTAAAATGGGATATTACGGAAAGGTTTTTGATTCTCGTCTCCAAATTTTTGATACGCCCACGCTAAGCACATTAACATGATCAGATCTTTAAAAAGTACTGCCATGCTTTATTACACGGTTTTCAAGCCAACAACTTGTATGTTCGCATATCTATGCCCGTAACCAAAAATATGATTTTTGATTTTTTTTAATGTTTTTTTTATGAGTTGTTTAGTTGAACAATCCACTGTGCCATATTTGAATTTGAATAGTGCTTTTTGATAGATTCTTGTATATCAATCTATGGATATTTTTAGAGTTATTAAACAAATGAAAATAGTAATCACGTGATTGGCTGCTTCTTGGCCTATTTGGTGAGACTGAATTCTTAGACTGTGTAAATTTACTGCGTTTTCTATTTTTAGGAAAATCCTTGGGAAGGAACACTAAATTTGAAATGTGATGTGGCATAGATATGTTAATCCCTGTTATACATTGTATCAGGCCTGTGACGGCGTTTGCCTTTTAGCGTGGTGGATTTCAGCTTTTTTAATGCCTTAAAAAATAAAAAGGAGCTTTTTTCTTTCATTTCCAGCAGTTAGTTTTAGACCCTCTGCATCCAGTTGTAGCTATATTTCAGCGAAGTTTTTCAAAACTCAATACATGTCTGTATAATAAGTATACAGTCGTTGCATATAGGTGAGAGACCTACATTTTTAAAGTAACCTGCAAATTCAATTTCAAAGTTGTGAAATTGCCATAATAATGAGAGGAATCCAGAAAGAAGTCTTAGTTACAAATTTCACCATGTGTGATAGTCTTGAAGTGGCAATTTAATTTATGCACTTTATTGCCATTTTAGCTACCTTCCCATGGCTGTTTAAATTGGGCATTTGGAGAGTGCTTTTGAAATTCTCAAGTAACATGCAAGCTCAGGATAGATACCAAATGATGGGGAAAAGACCATCGGCATAACTCACATGCCGGGATCTTGCATTGTATTTGTTTGTATAGTTTCTTGGGATATGGGGATCTTGAAATCGTTGCCAGCAGGATAACGATGATAGGGTTCAGTTTATCAAATGTTTATAGAGACAGGGTAATATATATGGAAAAAAGTCACACATTCTGCCAATCCCCCTCCACAATGAAAACCACTTCTTTTGAAGAAAAGAAATTCACCCTATCCTAAATAATCCTGATTCGGGACTGGTCTCGCCCCTATCCATTATTAAATTGGGTCCTATTGTGGTAAGGTAGAAATCTGCCACACTTTACTGACGCAAGTATGAATTTGAACAAATTTGGGAGAAAATCTTTCGAAAATATCGCCGTTCAAAAAAAACTGCTTAGGGCCCGGTTCTTCCCCCTAGGGGGCGGCCCCATTTGAAAAATGAGTATTTCTGTAAGGGTAAGGTGAACACGCCTGACACTTTTATGAACAACGTGAAAAACAATTATGAATTGGAAACTTCACAGAAAGAAACCCATGTTCATTCAATTAAGGTTTAAAAATTTAAAGGTGTGCCATACCAATTACATGTTCATGAGAATTTGCCCTAAGCAAACACGCAATATCATTGGTTGTTGCCATCTATATACGAGACGAGATTAGATAGTGCGTCGTCTCGCAAGTGTTTACGAGCGCATGTATAAGGTTAAGCAGTGCAAGAAGCTAGGGTACGGGGGGGGTAAAACGGACGGGTTGGTTCATTTTTGAGAGCGGGGGAATATTTTTGCACGTAACACTAATATTAATGAAATTAAAAAGATTTGGGTGATTAAAACAACCAAAAATAAATAAGACATGAGAATAAAAGATAGGATTTGTTGTTAATTGCCTATCTAAATATCGTGTCATATGGTGGGCAGTCAGTATTTTATCGTCGTCTGCATTCCACTACTCAAACTATTTGGACTGCCCATCCAATTCATGCATGATATTAGATAGGCAAAACAACAAATCCTATATTTTATTCTCTAATTCCAAAATTTAATTTGGATCCAATTATACAACCGTGAGCGGTAATTGGGTGTAGGGGAAGGCTATTACGATATCACACTGTCAAACCTATTTTCCTGGTACCATAAACAAATTAGGTTTTGGCTTGTCGCATCAAAATGGGAAAGAAGTCCGTCAAAAATATTTTGCACAGATGAGATGAGGAAAAAAGACAAAGTTTCTGATGATAACAAAATTGCCAGGTCGAGGGTTGCATAGATGTGAGTGGGGTTGAGCCAAGGATCGAGTGATTACACCTTTAATAAGCGAGTCAAAGGTGTGTAAGATGGGTCTCCTTATGGAACACCCACACGTCACTACCTCGAACGATTGTCATACTTTTGTTGTTACAGCCTGAACAGTATTGCTATATGGAACTTCTGTACACATCCGAAAAGCTTCCCCCCCCCACCTCAACCAAATCCCACCTATAGGATCCCAATCACCGCATATTAGTAAGATAAAATATGCACTCTCCTATTAATTACAACAACTCTGAAGAGATTACTGCCAGCTAATCCCCGATTGTTTCATCAGAATAAATTTGAGAAATTGTTCTAGAAGAAACATTTCAGATTTTCACAAATCCAGCAGGATGTCCAGTGCCAATTGAGCAGGTTGAGCAGTTGAGTGAGGTCTGGTGAATTTGGAGGGTTTATTGATGCGCAACATTGGGTTTTGAAACAGCATACCCTGGAGAAAGAACACCTTGTAGAAGGGAGACACATTAATACACAGGGGGGTTCTGATGATAACAAAATTGCAGGTTCGATGGTTCAAGATTGTGAATGGGGTTGAGCGCCAAGGGGATTCGATGATACCCCTTTAATACGCGAGTCAAAGGTGTAAGATGGGTCTCCTTATGTGACCCCACAATTTCACACCTCAACATGTCATATTTTTTGTTGTTACGCCCTGAACAGTATTGCTATATGGAACTTCTAAACACTATGAAAAGCTTCACACCACCCAACCTTAACACACGATCCCCATAATAGGACCCCAATCAAAAGCCCTATTAATTAAGATAAAATATTGGCACTCTCCATTAATTACAACCACTCGCAGAGAATACGCCAAAGCTAAAATCCCCGATTGTTCATTCAGAAGAAATTGGGAAATTAGTTCTAGAAACACTTTCAGATTTTCAACAAATCCAGCAGGCTGTCAGTGCCCTGAGCATGTGAGCAGTTGAGTTGAGTCTGCTGATGAATTTGGAGGGTTTCTGTGCGCAAGAATGGTTTGTTTTTAAAACAGCAATACCTGGAGAAAGAACACCTTGTAGAAGTGAGAACACATGAAATCTCTACTAGGAAAAATATTATATTCTTACGTACCAGTTTCTTTCATGGTGAGGGGGGCGCCACCTCGAGTGATTTATTAAGGTATTTCCTGTGTACAACGGTTAAGCCTATTAGGAACTTTGCTGTTATTGTTGTGGGCCGCCATAGCTGGCAGGACCCCTTAGCAATCCGTGGTGGTTGGTAGTATGTGTGTTTGTGTTGTGTCAAGAAATTTAAGTTTTTTTTCATGGAGGTTTGTTTGGGTTGTCAAAATTGTTAAGTTTTTTTTTTAAAGACCTCAATGAAAGTTTAACTTCAATGGACCAAACTCTGTCCATAGGTGCACAATGGGATCCTCATATGTGAGGAGGTCAAAGGTCATGTTTAACATGTCAAAGGTCATGTGAGGTCAAGGTGAAAAAAACTGGGCTTAAAAATGTAAATTGATCTAAATTGAAAACTTGAAGGTCAATTGGAAACCAAACTTTTGTATGGTGCACACCATGCGATCCCTCAATGTGTGATGAGATCAAAGGGTCATTTGCCAGGGTCAAAGGTCAGGGGCGGCCCACAGCTATATTCTTTGAATATAGCGAGCGCGAAAGCCGGAGAACTGTGAAATTCTAGTTATTTTATTATTAATTATTATGACCATTACCTAACGCTGTATGCCCAGCATATTCCTCATCTGTTTTTCATAGACTTGTCCATTCTTAACCACGGCAATAGAGGTATCATCTGTGACTAGCTGGTCCACCACTAGGTGAGTGATGCACTGTCGTCAAGTCCTCCCCAAAACAAGACACTTCCTGCCGGTCTGACCTGGAACTAGTTTTAAGCGGAGTGAAATTGACATTAACTCAGTGGCTGAAGAGGTATCCTTTGAGAATGCTTAAGTTATACACAACCTAGTGCTGGTGGAATAGGTGAAGAATCCAGCATTGCCCAGTACATGCCAATATTGGTACACAAATGGAAAAGGCAAGGCGTGGCAAACACTAGAGGATGCATTAACCCCAGGAAATCAAGTCTGAACCCTAGCTTTGCAAAAACCTGTATATAAGCTGCTGCCACTACAATTTGGAGATAAGAATTTAGCATTTTAACAGGTTTTAATCTCTGGACACTGCTCTCTTTCTTACAATGTTTCTGATTGGCTAGTAACATGATCTATCCATTTAAAGACACTATCAGTGATTTGCTAAATTAGCAAATTGAAAAAATCATCAAAAATCAGATTTTAGCATGTACAGGTATCCTAACATACCCTGCAAATGATAAGACCAGAAGCAACCTAATAAGGACAGAATCGGAGATTTTAGTCATTACTGTCTGAACGGACACTTACTACAACACGTAATTGAATGGAGAATCGTATTTTGGAACACTGCCGTTTTCTTCCTTTTCTTTCAATTCTACAGCTGGAAAAGGTAACTTATGAGAATTCTACAGACTTATCCTTCACTTTGAAGCTATTCCTGCAAATTTCAAATATTTTTCAAATCGCTGATAGTGTCTTTAATTAACCATTTAAAATAGCTGTGTAATATAATTCTTGAAGGTGCAATGAGAGATTTCAAGTCATCCATATTTTCTGTGATATGCAGAGATTTCATATAGATTAGATGCTCAATGGATCCCCTACCTTTTATTCGGTTACAGAAATAACTTAAAATGAAAACAGAAGGTGATTTGTATATGCTTATATTTCAATAGAAAACATAGGCTGAATTTCGTATTTGCTCCTATACGAAATTAGAAATTTCACAATTTTTGTATCAAAGAAACAGTTATCGGCTTAATCCTTACAGATGGGATGTTTTTGATATAAAGCTTTACACCAATACCAAATTCAGAATTTTCAAATTTTTTCGGGACACCCGTTATTTGAAATCTCTCGTTGCACCTTTAAGAGATATCTTAATTCTTACAATGTCATTGATTGGTTCAATAGATGAGTTGGCATTAATTTCAGCTAATCAGCAGGTGGTTCTTTGGGGTTTAAGATGTGAAAAACAGTCACATTTTCACTATCTTAGACATGTCAATTGTGAGAGTACTTCAGTTAAAAAAATACCACTTGACCACCTGTAATCGACATTAAATTATCTCTGGTCACACGCACTGGAAAAATGGAAAACCTCTGTCAGATTTTCTGTCCAGGTTTGTCCGCACTCCACACCATATAATTTCAATATAAAATAAAACATATCACATGATGGGATTGGATTAACTCATGTCTAGGGACATAAATGCCTAGGTGGCAAAAGGTGGCAATTCACCATCAGGGAAGTGGGTTAACCGTGCATTTATCCAGGAACTGCTTTTTGAGGGGGATCAAGGGAAGGACAATTAGCCTAAAATAGTCCGGTTTTACACATTTTGGCATGAATCCCCAGGGGCGCACCCCGAACAGCACCCCCAAGGATAAAGCCATGGGGTCATGGAACCTTCACTATTGTCAATCCAATGGAAAAGTTGTGGAGATTTGTTTTTGAGGATTAAAAAGCCACTGGGAATGTTCTTAGGACTTTTTACCCTTATTAGTGAGTTGAAGATCCATCCATGTGATGTCTTAGAAAGACCGTCGCTGCTTCAATAATGGCTGTTGTATAGCACATATTACCACAATATCAATTGTGCAATGCAAAACATAAAATGGCTTGCCAGAATGACAAATCAATATAGCCCTTATACTAAATATCAGAAGTTACCAGCCATCATCCTGGATGTGACACAATATTTTAAAAACCTAGCCGCATCATGTTCGGCTGCCTTTCAGTTCATTTCAATTAATCTCCCTTGGCTTATATCCAATCTGAAGCCTCAGTTATTCCCTGGTACTGTTTATGTAATAAATAACATTTAAGGATGATATAACATCACTGGGAATACCAATTTTGAAGGTCAGTGCGTCTACAGGTATTTGACAAGGGAATTAATCTGAGAGAAAATAATAAATGTCAGTAGCGTTGTTCTCAGTTGTGAGGATTTATCTTGAAAAATTTGGGATGGGGAACAGCTTTCTTGGAACTATACCGGGGACCATTTTCAAAGGAGGGTAGGTGAGAAAACCTTACTTATCCCACAGGACAAAAATATTGTCATGAACAAGGGTCTCTTTGCAGGGACAAATCCTAGATGGGAGGCGTGAGCCCCCTAAGAAAAGTCCTTCACAAACATCTAAATATATGATTCAATGTTCGCTACCTAAGAAATCATTAATCTGTGTTTTTAAAACCATTTTTGTGGTGATTTTGAAGTTCTTGTTGCTTTCATCATGTTATGAACTACTTTTTCAAATACTTACTGATCCAAAAATTCACCCTCTAATCTGCCATTATTCGGTATTATATGTCTACCATTTGCCAGCACAATGGTGACTGCCGACAGACAAGTGTTGTGAACCGTTTTGTATTTAATTCATTCCCGCCAAAGCTTGAATCAATAATAGCATATTCTGAAGAGTGCCCCCAATTTTCAAATTTGTGAGATTTATCCACAGTTGTGTTTTGGTTAATTGTCTAGTAAACTATACTACTGATGGTGTGCCCTGCAAAGTGTGCATGCGCCATCATAAGAGGGTATTTTTGTAATAGATGTGATAAACCAGGCGCTGGATGGATTTATGGAGGGGCGAAGGGTGCGCGCGCCTCCCGGTATTCTGCAAAATCTGCAAAATCAGCCCAGTTTGGACAGTTTCAGCCTTCAGCCCCCCAGTAAATTTTGACGTTTTAAAATCCTGGATCCGCCCCTGTAAACCCTGATCTCTAATTCAATTGGGCAGCACTGGACAAACTTGACATTTCTGTATGTCCTTATTGAAAATAGCACAATTTCACAGACTTGGGAGCTGAATTTTTGTGAAAGTCAGGCTGCTGAGAACTTAAAAGCTGACTCAGAGATTTCAAAATAAAACTTTTTCGCCCTTTCTTTTGTTATTCAATGTAAAATAGAGGCAACTATTTTTTTTTTTTTTTTCGCGACTCTATCCCCAGAAGTCACCCTAAAATACTCAATTTCGAAAATTTGTAGATCAGACCCCCCCTGTTTTGTCTTTGATGCTACGTTAAACATTTATGCCCTGCAGTATACCAGTGCCATTAAGGGTTGACAATCAGGAAGGACGTAAACTCAGCACTGAAAGAAATATTAAAGCATTTCTGTAATTCTGCTGTAATACTGCTTTTGAGATTTGGAAATTGCATGTCGTCTAATATCACGTTTTCCTACTAAGTTGCATAATCTATTCATTACTCAAAAGTGTAAACATCTCTATAAAGCTCAATATGGCTTGGACTGTAAGCACAACTTATTTATAGAATAAACTTCTATAAACATAAAGAACAACTTTTACTTAAGAACAGCAGAATTAAAGGAAATTCTTTAATATTTATTTTCAGTGCTGAGTTACATCCTACTGATTGTCATCAAACCCTCCATATGATAATGTGTATAACAAAAATTCCGAATCCGGAATAATTTTTAACAAAGTTGTGATTTCTATATGAAGGACTTCATTTGAGCTTAGCTTTTCACACAGTGATTAGTATAATGACAAGCATTATGAAACATGCAAAAAAAACCTGATTTGTTTGAAAATTGAGGGCGCCCTCTCGGAAATCTCTGAGTCAGCTTTTAATTTTGGGGCACCAAATTAAAGAATATGAGAAAGAAAAAAAATACAATAACCAAATTTTTGGCTAAGGAGCCAAAATTTTGAGATTTTTTTGGGGTCAAATTGAAGGTCAAGAACTGGAGCATGTGTAAATTAGGGGTCTCTAGAGAAGATGTGGACACTGAGGATCTTGACTGCTAAACATACCCACACTGAAAATTTCAGCTCAGTGCCCCCTTAGTATACATTAGTGTAAGCAAGCGCGCAGCCAGCCCAGAGCTTCTGAGGGGGCAATTTCCCGGTAGGTGCAACAGATGTCACGATCACAGGCAAACATTTCCCGGTCGAAGAGCAAGAGTCCGAAAAAGGGTTGATTTAACGTGAATATCAATCTTTCATTTCCCGATTTCACCTCAATTTTGTTTTCAGAGACAGTCTGCCCCCCTCTGCCCCCACCTGGCTACGCCACTGAGTGTAAGTATGATTAAAAAGCAACATGGGATTGGCTTATCACCGTTTAGCACAAAATAAAGCTGCGTACTTTGGATAAGATTATTTCTGTTTGGGTGTTTGTTCTGGGAAAAATAAGGTTTCATATCAAATATGTTTATTTGCTATAAATGATACCATTTGCCTTTCTGTTGCCTCCTGCATCATTGCTTGAATGATGCTAGTAGAAAGAAGACACAAAATAGTTTGTTGTGAGGTAAATTTGATGTAGAATCCAGTGATTGAAATGTGTAATAATTAAACAACACTCTCTTAGAATACAATGAAATAGGGAGAGCAGGTAATTTGCTGCTAGCTCCCAGCATTTTCTTTGCCAGACTGACTGACTCACCGGTGTTAGCGTGCGGGGCATAGAATCGGGTGTACACTTGCACTCCGCTCTGCTGATATCTAAGCCTACATTTCCCCTTGCTGCTCTGTTTTTTCTCCTCATTTAAGTCGAGCATCTCTGCCCCACGGGTCATCCTACATGTGGAAGAAAGCAAACAAAAATATGCAGTGTTCAATGTCTCTAGTACATTTTGGTACGGAAAATTGTTGTAAGCTACATGCATTGCATCCAAGATTCATACTAGTATTTCATAAAATTTTAAATTTATCATTTTACTAAAATTAAGATTGATTTCAATGCTCACATTGAGATTGTGGTGCAGATTATGATACAAAGCAAGTAATACACCTTTGTGTACTGATTTCAGGAAAGAGAAATCATGTACCAATAATATTGAACATTGTTCCTTTAAGCTATTTTCTAATGTGTGAAATGCATATTTATCTACATGCAGGCTTACAGGAAACTCTCCTTTAACATGCCTCTTTTACTTTTACTGCATCACCCCTCCCCTTCTCAGACATCATTATACCTTTAAACACTTCCCTTGAGTATGAATAGACAATAACATTTTGTTCATATTTGTGTGAATTACTATGGCAGACAACACATCAACTGTAACATCCACATTCAGTTAACATGAAAGCGCATGCATGGAGGAATTAAAGGTACAATACACAGCATCCGCTATCACTTAACAATAGCAACAGACTATTATCAGTCCTCACTTTGATTGGATTGTCTATCTCCATAGATACAAATAGAAGGAGAATTAGTCCCGCCCAATACTATATTATATTCGAACACGAGAGTCTCCTCTGATTGATATTAAGGACAAACTGTACATGCAGGATTATTCCTACCTTGGTTTCACATAAAATCAATTTGAGAATAGGATACAAAATGTCAATTTTAGCCCCACGAAGGAAAAAAAATGTTCAAAAATCAAACAGCTAGTTATGTGAAAGTAGGAACAAAAAAAAAAACTCTCTTTGGTCAGTCAGTCATTCACAGCTGTTTGACCCCATGCAAATTTTCTCTTTTATTCGTAGAACAACTTTAAGCAATGGCGACACAATTTGACAACTAATATTAAGTAGGGACATGCAAGAGCTATTACCTGCGCAAAAATAAGAAAAATCCATTGCGGGAATCTTGGCATATAGGCCTACAATGGTCATAATTTGTATGTTGTAGCGCCCTCTATATGCCTATTTTTCCATAGAGAGATGTGTAAAACTAGAGTTTAATGAAAAATCATATTTGCCCAGAATGAAATTTACACCGGATTCAGGTAATTGAATAAATACTCCAAATTAGTTGTCAAAAGTGTGTCACCATTGATTTTTTTGTTTTATTCTCATTTTGTCATAATAAATGAGACATTCAAACAGCTGTGCATTACAAAAAAAAAATCATGCTAAAATAGCTGATTGTAGAAGAGCCAAGGCAATATTGTGTCTGTGATACTGTCTGGAATAGCAACAGAACACAGCCCTGTGGGAAAGAGTGTGTTAGGTCCTGGAAATTTCAACCAGCCCCACTTAACGGCCTGTACCCGCCAGGTTCGATTGCATTGTCTCATTACTGTAAATATCCCCACTTTGTTTTGAGTACGATTCTAATAAAAATCTTCCCTTATATTGTGCCACGAGCATTTAACAACATGTGAAGCATCACTATGGAGATTTTTGCTCAAATTCAGCTCTGAACGAAAAACAGCCAAAGGTGACAAGATTTGAAATTACCGGATTGTACTTGTTTTCGTAAAGTGACATTCGATTAACCAGTGTAAACATAGGTGTAAAAAAATCCATGCATGCCATTTTTTACTACTAAATGGGGCAATATATGCAGGCATGGAAGACTTGTATGTGTTAACACTTAAACATACACAGTACTGTTAAAAATATCAGTAACTCTGATTACATGTATCACTGATGTTATCTTCTTGAAAATCTCACATGAACCTTGTATAACTTACAGGGAACTTTCCAAAAAATAAGTTGAAATTTGCTATAATTAAAGTCAAAGATAACTGCTAGTTACCCTTGATGTTAATGTTAAGACAATTATTATGACTACACTTACGATATATTTGTAGTGCAAGACACAAAAATACTTATGCCGTCTATACATAGTTTATGATACTATTTGCGGTAATATCGGTATTTGATGTGGTATCACATTCCCTGCTCAAATTACTTCAAAATGGAAGTCTGTGAGTTATCATGCGTACTTCATTTATGTGATGTTATATACCCTTTGGGTGCTGTTAATGACTACAAGTCACTGAGAATCCAAAATGTGTCGCATTTTTAAATAAATTTTAACATATGCCTTTTTATGACTATATTCAGAATCAGCGTGAAAAATACATTCAAATGAGTCCAAACAAGCCTAGTCTTAGACCAGTGGCTTTTTGAGATGGCTTCCCAAAAGACTGCAGGTCATTTAGGAAGCCATCTCAAAAGCTACAGACTTATGTGTTATAACCTATGGAGAATCTACCTAGGGTGAAAGGGGTTATCATGTTTTTTGGAGCATTCATTATGTGTGTGTGTGGTGGTTTATAGTAAGAGAAGATTTTCCGTAGCTTCCCACATGCCTTACTTTCCAATGGAGGTTTGTACTTACTGAATGTGAATCGTTAGGATGAACATAGCTAAAGTACTACTGATCACAAACATTGCCATTTTAAGAGTCTTTCATCATCTCTAACGATTACAACATACAACCTTACAAAACGGCCAATGGAAGCATGCATTGGTGGGAAGCTACTTTGTATCTCTCTTGTTATATAGTCCACTTCTATTAGCTGCCGATGCATTTTTTTCTGGTTTCAGTCAAACATAGATGTGAAATAGTTCAAGCTTGATAAAATTATCCCATGCAATTCATGACACTGCATGGGAAGTTCAAGTTACAGTAATAGAATCCGTTATCACATGGATTTACTTTCAGGCTCGCGTAGAACAACGAAAAAAGTCAAAAATGGGGGAAAATGAAACATATTAATACAGTGTTCCTTTAAATTAGTAGCTGCCCTGGCTTCAAAAATATTTGGAGTGATAATAATAACATTAATTCTTATGATCATGACTATACTTTCATTTGGTACTGTTTGCGCCGTCATATCGCCTAGTGCCATATTCGTCACCTATCCCATGCAACTATCTCTCTTCTTCTTGTGTTAAATTTTTGCAATTAGACTATGCATGTTGGTATTTGATTGCACATGAAATTTAAACTGATTTTTTCCACACAAAATCAAGCCATTTTTGGAAAATGTTTAGCTTCAAAGCACCAATTCATTCACCATGGTAGGGGTTAACTCTAGATTACCATCAACATGAGCAATTTGATATTTCATAATGATTATCTGACATAATGCCTGCAAATGTACATTAAAACGCCTGTGTCTTAAACGAGCCTAGTTACAAGACGATGCTCTAATAATAGTTTCAAATTGTTATTGCACGATTATTACGGCACACTTGGTGGAATACACAGGGATAGACTTGAAATACCTGCATGGTACTTGAGTGATCCAACTACCTAATAATGGTGAAGATCAAATCAGTAAAATATATGAAAGTATACTTTCCTGAAAAGCAAATGGAATGCAGAGACCCCCGGCACGATTTCATTTCATAGCTTTTTAAACCAATGTAAACTTTTTATAAAATTTTGAAACTACCGAACCTTTTGCTGCGACTGTCGCCCCCCCCCCCCCCAAAAAAAAGCAGGAAACAGCAATGGCTTCCATTACTTTTTTCATTTGGCATGGAGTTAGTTTTGTCAGTCGTACTCCTGTGACTTTTTCTTTTGGCATGGAGTTGGTTTTGTTGGTCATAGTACTCCTATTGATAATAAAATATTATGTTTAATTGATTTTTAGGAAAATTTAAAGAAATTAAATTTATCAACATTGGACTGATAATGCTAAAACTCATTTTAAGTTTGCCTATCCCTACACCAAATATACATATCATGATAGTACTTCAATTTTGTAACATATGTTTATTTATCATTGGAAAAGTTAAAATTCATTCCCACACTTTTCAGTTGATTCTGTTGGTTTGTTTGGGGTTTGTATCCTAGTGCCCACAAGGCAACTGTGTTGTAATTATTTTAGAGAGATTATGTAGTAAGTAGTAAAACCGAAGTTTTAAATCCATTTTTTCCCCGTGAACGAGGGTGGCCGGATTCACCTCACACTCGCAGCAACCACCCTGACTCCCTCCTTCCACTTCACCCGATTCAATGCATCCTCCATCCTCAACCTAACCCTCCTACTCTCCTCCCCCACTTGCTTCTTCAAAGTCTTATTTGGACATCCTCTCCTCCTCAAACTTCCCACCTCAAACTCAAAACCCTTTTTAAAAGATGCCCATCATCCTTCCTCAGCACATGCCCATACCAACTTATCAAATGTTAAATTGCTTGCAGAAATGTCAAACATACATGTCCAAAGGTTATGAGGTATTAAAAACCCAACTTTTTTAAGTTGAAGGTTTGTGGATCACAACATGTCCCTTTAAACAGATCTGATTATTTAGGTATTACAAAATGTCCCTTTTAAAGTTGGAACAAAATTATCATTAAAGGTGCAACGAGAGATTTTGAGGCACCCAAATATTGTGTCATAATAGTAATTTCATATAGATTAGACACTCAATAGATTTCTTATTTTGTATTTTGCTACAGAATGTCTTAAAACAGAGAAAAAGGTGATTTTTGGATTTTCCTTATATTTCAATATAAAACAAAGGCTGAATTTCCTATTTGCTCCTATACAAAATTAGAAATTTCACAATATTTGTACCAATGAAACATTCCTCAGCTTAATCATTTCGGATTGGGATATTTTTTATGGAAAGCTTTACATCAGGGCAAAAATCAGTACTTCCGATTTTTTAGGGACACCTGTTAAGCACTTTGAAACTGATCTGGCTGGAGAACTTGCATTTTTGTCCACTTTTAAACTTGACCGAGAGCCAAACTATGAGACAAAGATCTGATAATTTTATGTTGTTAGATACATTACATAATTTTGCAAGTACAAAATTGACAGATAGTGACTGAGAGGTCCAACTTGCTGGTATTCGCAATAAACACAATTTCATCAAATCTGTTATTTTACTTTGATAACAGTAATTACCCTGTTCAACACTCTTTATTACACACACTTAGTATTTGCTCAGTCGGCTTAACCCATGTGCATCTGACATTTAGCAGAATGCTTTTTCAATCAAGTTCGTTCATCTCAACAAATCATGTTAGCTGGTCAAGGCTTGTTTTTACTCATTGCGGCTTGCTGAAAAATCCCTCGGCTGTGCCCGTAACGTGCACGCAGACACACGGCACATCAAGTGAAACACAAGGATCTCTGCTCTAATTTGCGGGTTATATCCGGACAGACTGGAAAATCGACGTCCCTTTTAGTTGGGCACTCGAATGTCTCAGTGCCACCATTACAAATTACAAGCCGATATATTTGACTGTAGAAGAGTTGGATATAACAAATATAGGAAGATTGAATCATCCATACCAAAAAAAAAAGCCAGTCAGCTCTCAACATCTACACATTGATTTTTGTCCACAATTTAATCACTCGCAAACATCAGCCTCTAACACCTGTTACTTTTCGCTTTATTAATGTTTACTATACCTGAAGTCGTTATAGATTTTCAGCAACCGAGTCAGACTCTGCATATAACTGCAGATCCATTTCAAAATCTTTTACACTGGACTATGTCTGTAGTCATTTGAAAGAATTTCTCAAATCATTCTGCTTCCAGATATTAAATGGTAATAAATACAGTACGAATCTCGGGAGCTTCGCGGCCGTTAGTTATTGGCTCTCTGGAGAAATCCCCAAATAGCCGCTTGTCTCGTTGTGGCTCCCGCTCACAGCCACTCAAGCTTAGCGTTGAATGACCACTATAAGGGTAAGGCACTTATCAAGGTGTTCGCTGGAATTGTCGGCCTCGTACTCCGCACAAGAGCACAGTGAACTTGAGATTTCACTGTAACTGGACACTGATGTTACATGCATAGGGCAACATAATCCATGTGTATATTTTGACAAGATTTGATGTTTTCAGTTGAATGAAGTAAAACCAATGCCTTATTGTCAATCCAAATGAAAATGTTGCCTGAAAATATTATATGGAAGATAGCATTATAGTTGACCAAAGATACAAGTCATAATAATTTGCCTTTATCCTTTTATCTTTTTTATAATTTAGAAGGGCAAATACCAATGACTATATTTTTTTATCTACCAATATTTTAAAAGGAAAAATTCAAATCAAATCACACACCTTTGAGGTGAATATTATTTTTTTTTTTGGGGGGGGAAGGGTTATAATTCACAAAATCACCACTGCTAAGTCTAAAGAAACAGCCAAGTTTTATTTTACCTCCCTCCTCCCAAAAAAAGTTCTTATGAAATATTCCCAGTCAAATTGCCCTATTCAGACAAAACTACAGTACACCATATCCTGAACCAATTTCCTGAAAGAATAAACCAATGAAGCTACCTATTTGCCACACATAAATGAAGATAGGTATGTGGGTGCGATGCACTGCAACTCACTATTCATTTCTTACCGAACAGCTTTCATAAGCGCTCCACACTACATGTGATTAGTACATTGCTACATCATCAGACGTACATGTGTAAAAAGAAACTCTGCACATTTTAAAGAGCAAAGCAGTGAACCCCCTTTGGTAATTATAAGAGCTATGTGGCACATTTGATTGCAACTATGATGGGTGAAGGATATAACGTGATACAGAAGCGTGAATGTTGAGGCGAAATTTCTTCCGAATGAGCATGAATGATTGTATCAACAAAGAAACACTGGAGTTTGTTCCCTATATTGTCCGTCTGACATTTCTGCAACATCTTAGGGGCCCTGCCATCACCTACGGTGCATGAATTAACCCTCTGACCACCAAATAAAGGTTTCTCTACAATGTTTCTGATTGGCTAATTCCATGGTATATTTATTTGAGTGACCAGTTAAAATGTCAAAGATTGGCTCAATAAATGAATTAGCCTTCTTTAAACCAAAATCCCGGCAGAAAGTTCTCATAAGGGTAACGAAACAATGGAAGAATAAGGAATATTTTTAATAAAAGAATAAAATTAACTAGAATTTCGCGGTTCTCGGCTTTCGCGCTCGCTATATTCAAAGAATATAAGCTGTGGGCCGCCGCATGACCTTTGATCCTGGCATGTGACCTTTGATCTCATCAACATATGAGGGATCGCATGGTGCACCTATGACAAAAGTTTGGTTCCAATTGAACTTCAAGTTTTCAATTTAGATCAATTTTACATTTTTAGCCCATTTTTCAACTTGACCTCACATGACCTTTGACCTTTCAACATGACCTTTGACCTCATCAACATATGAGGGATCCCATTGTGCACCTATGACAGAAGTTTGGTTCCAATTGAAGTTAAACTTTTCAATTGAGGTCAATTTAAAAAAAAACAACAATTTTTGACACACACAAACACACATGAAAAAACAACAATTTTTGACACACGCATACATACACACGCACAACGGATTGCTAAGTGGTCCTGCCAGCTATAGCTGGCGGCCCACAAAAATTCTCTACTCACATACTTAAAAAATGGAAAATTATTTGAGATGAGGGTTTAAGATTTTTTTTGCATAGAGTGAGCCTCTCTCGGAGTATTAGAATTGACTCCACTCACCCCAAAAAAATCATTCAATCAAAACATGAGACTAAAGGTCCGCTCACACTTCCAATGCGTCTGCATTGCAGTGAAATGCATTTCTCATTTTCTCATATAGCGATCACTTTCTTCTACAACACACAGAAAATCCTGTTAAAATGAATTTAACTTCATTGCAGCACCCCAAATGCAGTAGTTAGGTAAAGGCTGCAGTTCAGGTTACCCAACTCAATGTAATGCAAATGCAGTAAAGCAAATGAAAGGACCTTAAAGGTAAAGAAAGGCTGCTTTAAGGAGTTTGGGTCATATATCAGCTCGTGGCATCGTTCCAAGCCCTAAATCCACTAATGCCTTGTGCAGCCTGAAGCGTCGAATGCCCGTGCTTAACATGCAGCAACGCACATCTCGCGTAGTGTTTTTACGCAAAATAATAATAGATCTTTATATCCCAAGGCCCGAGAGGGGGATGGGTGCGTAATATTTGCGTTCATGCTGGTGCTAAATGCATTTGATTTGGTGGGATTTAATTTTTTCACAAAAATATATGAACCCATACCGTGTTGTTTCCAATAACGCACTGATCTAATAAAAACGCCCCGCCCCCTCGAGGTTTGGATAAAACAATTCAATTGAAAATGCGTTAAGCGTACCTAAATCACCTGATGTAATGGCGGGACGTCGTAATCCAATCATAATCGCTGGTGTGCACAGAGGTATAGTTATTATATTGACTTTGACCTCGGGAGGTGCGAAAACAGTGTACCCCTGCTCGTTCGTTTTGTTTATTGGTAATCAGCGAAAATAAGCATGTGCCAAGTTGATTTTGTGTGGATTTTTTGCTTCATTTGTGACTGTAAGAACGCCCTCCCTTTTGAAATGCACCGCCCCGGGCGTTTATAAGGAAACAATACGGGTATATTTTTTTGGTTTTATTAGAAAGTTGAGGTGAGTGCGATAACTTTTTGAAAAAATAACAGCAAAAATTTGAGTTAACTTTTTTGCTCTACCCAAAAATATTCAAGAATTTTTGCCCCACAGACCTACGTGGTTAATGTAGGCGAAATGTGTTTACTTTATAATGAGTTTTTTATCTCAAAACGACCTTGGTGACCCCTAATTTTTGTCTTTGTGTGCATATCAATTAAACCATATTTATGCGACGTTTTAATAGAAAATGAATGTGGGAAAATATGTATGACCCAAACCCCTTAATTTCCAATGACAGCATAATACCCAATATGCCATCCTTCCATTCTATGTACCGTGCACCTATTTGTGAATCATGTTCTACTAAAGGGTGAATGACATGTGACAATACAGGTGAGTTCTGGAGTGCATGAATGTTCAATGTGGCGGCTAGAATGTTTGCTATATCGACAGAAGAACAGGAGTTTGTGCTATGTGCTTTTTGTATATCAGCAAACTTTTTATACTATATAATGTTACACTATTAAAAGAAATATCCAAGCTTATGTCTGAGTAAACACACATAGTCCGTATTACGTAGTTTCCCTTCCAAACGGTTTTGGTCGGGACATCTATAAGGTACTCAAAATCAATTGCAGCCACAATTCCCTTGATTGCCTGTATGGTGAATTAACATGGAATAATCTGTATTTTCAAATAACAATTTAGAGTATAATAAATCAAGAAGCATCGTAAAGGAGTTTTTAAATCAAACATTTATTCTGTTTTATAAGGCACCCAATCTGATTTTAAATAACTCACTAGAGTTCTTCAAAAGGCAAGGCAAGGGACATGACATAAAATTAAAATAACATGATTACTAACAAGCTCAAACATGATCCTTATCATCTTCCATGCTGAACTGCTGAATCCCTCCCAAGGTATGAGTTACCAGTGCATACTTATCTATATTCCCATGAAATGTGTTCTTTGTGAAATCAAGGCCTACGTCAAGTGTAATTTAACTCAGTGTTTGATAAAGCACCGGTTAAGTACCCGAATTCATTGTAAGTGGTCGGCATTTTATCAACCTCACATTAAAATAAAGCCCCCAAACGGCCCATAGCTGATGACAAGTTCTCCTGCAGCAAATGCATGTATGCAGTCATATGGTAATGCACTGTGCTACATACAGTGTCTACGGTGCACAGGATGGGAGCCAAAAAGGTGAGGAAGCCAACCTGGAGAAGAGCTCCAGGCGGGGATGACACTGCACTAGTCTATTCAACAGTCAAAGGGAGACCTGATCGCACGACTAAGTCTGAATGTACCTTCATTCAAATCGTATGAAATCTATTCTATGATCTGGAAATCTTACTAAATACCATTCTACCTGTCCGGGCTACGCAAAACAGTAATTAGCTTATAGCTATCACATGCAGGTAAATCGTACAATTTTAGAATACATCGGAATTCACACACACAACCTTAAAGGCCGATTCAGAGATTTTGAAATACAATTTTTTAAATAAAAAAAGAAAAACGTAAAAAAAATGTTTTTCATGTTTATGTAAGAATATGGTAGAGGCAAGTCAAAAACATAAATAATGGGGAGGCGAAGCCGAGACCCATTATTCAAATGTTTTATGCCGAGGACACATTTATTCAGGCATAAACATGAACATCGGACCTTTCATTCTATTCTATTACCGTAAGAAAGAAAATAAGTACCCGAAAAAACTGGCCATGTCTTATCTAAAACGAACAGTGGTTACGTCTTTACAGCGCGCACTCTGTTTCCTCCGTGTAAAGGTTAGCGCGTGCGCTTATAGTGATGGTGGTACGCGCCGAAAAGAATGTGCGCTTTGCATACGCATTAGAGCGTAATCGCGACCCATTATTGCAGAATAAGGGCAGTAAACAAACAATCAAAGAGCGCCTTTGAATAATGGGCCGTAGAGGTAATAGAATAATTAATAATAGTTAACTGAACAACAGAGAGTCCCAAAATGACTCAATCAAATTTGAGCAGAAAACGGTATTCTTTCATTTTGATGTAGCAAAGCATTTTTAGTAAAACAGTGCCATAGGATAATGTGTATAAACAAAAATTCCAGATCCTGGAATTTTGTTACAAATTTGTGAGTTTTTTTTTTGATTTTCTTATGAAGTACTATGATTTGAGCTTAGCGATTACACAGGATTAGTATTATGGACAAGCATTATTTCCAGGCAAAAAATAATGATTTTTTGAAAACTAAAGGCGCCCTCATCTGAAAATCTCTGAGTCAGCCTTTAACCCCAGGGCACTACCTGCCTATCTATCGGTATCCAAGCACTATTTTGATTGGTCACTTGGAAGGTAATATCATACATGAGCAAATCAGAGATACTGTAAGAATGATGGTATGATTTACTCAAAGATATTGAAGCACTAATTTGATTGGTTACTCAGATTGGCTATCTCATGTTGTGTCCTGAAATGAGCCAATCAGACAGATTATATCATAGGTGTTATTGCCCAAGGGTTAATACAATTAAAGCATGATGCATGCTGTAAGACTTTTGTTACCGTAAGTTCACCATGCCTCTCCATCATTTGAATTCCGAATTACGTGCACACAATTCAAGACTGACGATGCCTTCTTTTGATAATCGTATATATGGGTGCCTATCATTACAGATGCAGCTGTCTAATCGCAATTGGAAATTGAAACTAGGCTCTATTTCATGTGCGCCATAATCTTGACTGCACGTATCCATGGTGGGGCTTTCAAGAAGTACAATTAGACGCCCTCCCCGCCTGTTAGATTGACGTGCCGTGTGAAATTGCTCGTCTTAGCCATTTCACACATCTCTAATCTTGACACCTCTGGGAAACTCATAGTGCTATGTCCATACAATGCCACGCATGGCTGTAATCAACAATTCATAGTCATACTTATATATTGTCTGGCGGATATCATATTCTGGATGTTAATGATCGATTTCAAGGAAGCATTGACCTAAAATGTGGCCTATCTGTCTTTAAGGTTATTCCGGTGTGATTTCGCTTCTCGACAGTTCAATGCCTAGGGCCCCCTGAGGGTTGTGGTGATAGGTGAAAATATCTTTTTTTTTTAATGACTATATTAACAAAATATAGCACTTTTCCCACCTAGTAATAAAAAAAAAGACAGTCTTTGTTTGGTAACATTTAACATTTATCTTTGCAAACACAGTCAGTTGTTCATACAAAATGGTTAATTTTCATCAGTATTCAATATGATGATATGTCAGTGAAAAGGACCCATAATAGGGGGAGGTGAGGATTGGAAAGGATGTCCAAATTACCTTCGCAAGTTGAGCTTTATTTTTTTATAAGCGTAAATATTGAGTAGAGGAACAGGTTTAAGTTTATTTTTGTTTGGGTGTTGTGGTGTATTTTTAAACTATCATGATTTCAAATGTTAATATTACAAAAATAAAAAAGATGAAAATTAACACACACAAGTCATGGAATTAAGTGCATAAAATGGAAGAAGAACAACAAATAGACTGTAAAAGGTGGGTGTGTAGCATTATGTGTAGTGGGTGTGGTCGTGCGCGTGCGTGCAGCGTGTGGTGTGTGTATGGGCACATGCACATGTGTGTAAGCATGTGGATGTGTCTATTCTTATGCCCTGGATGATTACAAGTTGTGGAAAAGACCTATTAATTGCATCTGACATTATTTGTAGCACGCTAGGCGGCCATGTGTGGTTTGAAATCTCTGGGGGAAAAAAGAGCTTACATAATGCAATGGATATGTTTGTACATAGGACTCCACAACACCCAGAAATACTGTGTTTTTTAACATTAACCCTGTGCCTATGGCACAAGTCTATTGGTAGTTTGGAAACAAGCCATTGGCTTTCCAAAGGATTGATGCCATCCGATGCACTGAGGGAGCCTTTACAGGAAAGTTTTGACTAGGGATTGAGGGCATGCTTGGCACCTTTTCAAACATAGTGATTTTAATTTTTGAGTATGAAAATGCAAATCCAAAGTCAGGTGAATGAGAATGATGTAAAGTTACAGCGATATGAAGAGTTAAAACTTATTTACATTTGACATAATACACTAGCGTTATTGTGTATGTATAACAGGATACCACAAAAAAATTAAGAACTGTTCCATATATTCCTCAAACTATAGTGCTTTTTTGTGGAAGTTAAACTTTAATAATCAAGGAACCAAAGGTTACAAAACAACTTGTTTGCTATTCAATGTAGATAACCGGACCAAAATCATCTTTTTCTAACTCACAAAAACATTAGATGAATTAACAAAAACAAGTTAGCAAGACATAGGTATTCTGCACAAATTCTCTGCCATAACACAGGGTCCACTTACAGCGTTACTAGGGTCATGCCACAATGTTTCACAATAGGGGTCCCATGCAAAAAAAGCTTGGGAACCTCTGAGCTAGATGCAAGTATTTAACCTTAACACCAAAATCTCCCACCAAAAATGAAAAACCACCTCCCTGAAGGTCTCTTTTCCCATAAAATTTGGCTCATTAATAGGAGAACATAAATATATTTATATTGCTGAAATAAAAATTTTAAAAATACAGCAAGTAAACTTGCATCATCCCCCTGGCAAGATGGCAGTCTGGAACATGACCTCAGATGACCTTTGACCTTGGTCCATGACCTTTGATATCATCCACATATGAATGAACCCCTATTGCACCTTAACCCCATGTCTGGTTAGAAATCAGACAAACTTTTCGAAGATGTGAAAAAAGAAAACCTAACCAAACTAGAACACACATACGGACATGCACGCTCTCACAAATCCACCTACTGCTTTTCAAGCCAGGGGGATAAAAAAAAGTTACTCCAGTATGATTTATGGGGCAAAAGAAGTTTAGAATAGCACCACCAAAATACTTATTTCTGCTAATTAGCATAAAAACGCCATGGCCAAATTGAATTTTTTTTTCCACCAAAATATGCGCAACTAATATTTATGCAATTACATAAAATTTTGGGCAAAAATAATTTACTGTTAAAACATTGTGTGCATGAAAAACAAAATGTTGGATCCACATGGCCCCCCCCCTTATACACTTTAAAGTGTTAATACTCAAAACACAGAACATTTATTTACAAAAAGAATTTCCTCATCAACTGTTTTGAGCTTAGTTTTATTGCCTTTGTTCATTATCCTTCCCTTAAATTGCAGTAGATGAGCAAAAAGTAAACAAACGACATTCCCCCAGGAGGAATTAATATGCCACAATTCTCAAGCAAACCAGGAACTAGCCAGGCATTTATATTAAGTGACAGCTCAGAACAAATATTGATATAAGTTATGAAGAACACACCACCAAAGATTCACAATATGATGTATTAGAACAGCACACAACTGTACTCGCTACAAAAACATCTGGGAATTTTGGGGAGTCGGAGAGTTAACTCGACACCCCACATGCGATGATCATTATCACATGCGATGATCATTATCTCGCCTTTCTTTCTTACCGGTCGGGCGATTCCGAAGGTATCTTCCATCCCTTGATGATGCTCAGCCTGTTGTCATCTAATACCACCTCCAGAGGGAATTCTGGCATCCATAAACTCAGCAGCTTGTAGGCTGTCTGTCCCTCGTAGGACACTTGGATTTGCACCGACAGTGATCCGCTTGTCTCTGTGCCATCTACGTACACCCGTCTGCAGTGCTTGTCAACCTAGGCGAAGATAGCATAGGAATCTTATTAAGATTGTGCTAAAGTCACAAAGGCAACCTTTTTTGCTTCAATAACAGTACAAGTAGAGCACTTTCAAGCATGTCACACACACACTTAGGATAATTATCCATCTTCCCTAGTTGCAAGGAATTGGTTTTGAATTATCTTGAACTATATGTACCCAAATTTCTGCTTAGTATTTTGTATTTTGAACTAATAATCTGTTCAGAAACAAAATAGAACCTGACCTTTGGTATTTGGATTATTATTACAAGTGGTCTGGATCAAACTCATTTTATTGTAAACAGACCAAGTAGCTATATATTTTCAAGTATTTTTTATGGATCTCCAGAGTGGACAGTACACAAAAGAAATGAAGAAAGTACACTTGGCAAGATTTGAGCTGGTCACCCCCCCCCCCAGTTTCTAAGTAGGTGCTTTAACTACAAAGACAATGATGACAGGCTATCATTAAAACATTAGATTAAATATACAAGTTTTAAGATTTAATGGATTGTATCAAAACAGTTGCACACAAATGTAAGTCAAATTACTTGAAAGCTCTTGAATAGCTTCTCTGGGTGAACTGTAATGTTTGAAGTACTTTATCTTTCAACAGAGTGGCCCAGAGTAATAGCATTAAAAATCAAATCACTCACTTGAACCAGTGACCTCCTGATTACTTTTAACCACTAAGCCAGGATACTACATGATCATTACAGCATTTGATTTAATCTGTAGTCCTTAGGTTCAATAGCTGTTCAACACATTCCTAGCAGATTAAACCTAACCAGCCCTCTTGGGCATTAAGCAAAAATAAAACTAACAAAATACAGCTTTCACCGAACGCATGTGTCGTCTGTCGTGGCGGTCGCGGTTTGTGAATGGGGGAAGGTCACACAAGGTAACAAAGGTCACATGAGGTAACCAACATGTGGGACAGTACCCAAGGACCATTGTTATGAAAATTGATCAACAATCAACACATTTTGCATACACCAAGCAATTGGATAATTCCGACTGTTTTGGGGTCATGACCTCCAATAACTTCCAGATGACCTTTGACCCACTCTTGAGAGGGTTAACTTGTGGGGCACTAGCCAAGGGCCATTACATGCACGTGCCATTAAAATGTGTGCAAGTATACAATGTTGAGGGCTAACATTTTGGGTCAACATTTTTACCACAGACACACGGATACACAGACACACTACCAAAGCAATCCTATGTGCTGCTTGATTCGCAGACAACACAATAAGTGCCTCTCCTTGCCTGTTGGGCATTAACTCCTCAGAAGTCTAGGTTTTTTGGGGTATGCCTTTCCAAGCCTGTGGGGCATTGGGTTATATTTCACATACATAGCCTATGCCTCCAGGGCATGTGGGGATAGGGTAATGTTAAAATTTACAAGTAAATGACTGAGAGACAGTCTCAAGCCTATAGTGGACATTTAGCGATTCCCTTTTTTTTGCCTATGAGTGCGTACTGGGTATATGGTCTATATCATATAAGGTAGGAAGTTTGAATCAGTTCTAATGCAATCCTCTAGGAATGCAAATTACATTCTTCAAACCTTTAGTATTGTACAAGGAGGACTTACTATGAAAGGATGAACAAAAATCTTTAACTGTTTGCCTACTTTGCACCCAATCAAATAATAGCTATCCCTTGCCATCCCAAACCAAATACTACACTGACTTAGTGCAACTCACACTCATTCAGCACCAAATATTGCAAGCAACTGACATGCATCAGGGCACTAAACCCTATGTTTACTTTCATAACATTACTGGTAAATGTATAATAGCGAAGCCATATCACTCTCACTGGCTGTAGACAGACCTGTCGGTGGACTGCTCGCCATCTCTAATGTCTTCCACGATAAAATTTCAATTTCCCTTCACAATGCACTGCATGTTTCTGATGTTATTGCAGATAACGTGCCGTCCTCATCGGTCCTTATCGACAAATAGTATTAGCTCAAATATATCGCATTACAAAGCTTACTGAGTCTATGATACTGCAATATACCACGTGTCGGGTCTATTTTGTCCACTGTAAGAAGAGGTGCTGCCCAATGAATGCAATAATTATTGCTGTCATTTTGCAACCTCCTATTTATACAATTTAAAGGTGCTTGTTCCGATTTATGTCTATTGTGTTCTCTACTTGATATGAGAGCCTGACACTTGCACATAAACTCCATCAAGTATCGTGGGAAACAAACTTGCGGTTTTGATGGTAGAATCAATAATGCACATTGCAAAGCCCTATTCAATACTGTGCTAATATTGATGGTTAACCATTAATTTGTCAGTTTTTTGTTTATATCTTGAGAATGAAATGGATTTGAGAGCTCAAATTTCAGGACAACAATGAGAAAAATACCGCCTTTCATCTGATATCAAAATCGATACTACTTCCGGGTAAATCAAGGGCAGTCCCAAAGATGATCGGAACACACACCTTCAACTCAAATTAGTTTGTTTCAGGATTTCTCTAAGCCATGTCCTTTGGTGGCAGAGGAAAACTCACCCATTTCTACGCATAAATGTTGAGCATCTTATTTAAAACAGGAGCATATGTCACCTGTCCAAGCAATTGTGAAGAATGTGATCCCGACTTTTGTTTGTACAGACACCAAGCTTGCAAGTATTATAACTTTTACGTATCTCTTGACTGCAGAATTATGGAACTTTGAAAGGATGAATCCTTGTTTTCTGTTGTTTTCCTTGACTCAATTTTGCCTATATCTCAATTTGTCATTGCTGGCATTCGCCTAAGTGGATTGACCCACTCACATACTTCATTTCACAAATGCATCAACATCTCAGCGCACACACATCTATATTTCTCTTTCATCAAGTACTATATTGACCCTAGTATAGTCCCACCTGTTTTTAACCTGAAATTAGCTTGAATTTAGGGGGAGTGGGATTGTAATGGGATCTCCATCCTAACATAAAATACATGAGCATCACTATGTCAGCCTTTTGAGAACTTAACTCATTCACATACTTTCAAGAGTCAAAAGAGGTGTGTGATCAACAAAAACCTGTAGATGAATTGAAACACAGACCTAATTAATTTTGTAAAGAAAAATCACAAGATACTACCAAAACCGAAATGATTATAACAACAAGTTGCACGTAATCTATTGCCTTCCAGCAAAGAATTTATGGTGGGATTATAATAAGATTTTCTGCTGTTCTTCAGATTCTTTCAAAACTTGGGGGGGTTATAATTGAGCATTTGACTATACTCGGGTCAGTACAGTAATATGCAGTTTTTAATCTATTATCAGTAAGACATTTGTGATTGATAGTTTAAGCAGCCCAACTTTGCTCCTTTGTCCAGCCAGACCTGTGGTTTTGAAAGAGTAACTGAAAAAGCTGAAATACAAGAAAAAGCTACAATTTTTACTTTTTTGAAGGCACAAAAAGCTGAAATCAGCTTAAAAGCTGAACTCGCACAGGCTTGTTTGTCTCACTTGCCTGGACTACGGTTGTATCAGTACTTTGACATTGAGCTTTCCCTGTTACATCGAGCACTTGACCAGCGTAAGATGCAGCTAATACTGTCATGGGTTTGTTAACTCTCACACCATTCAATGCTGCTGTGTTTACGATATTACCATCCTGAAAAATACCATGTTCATGGGGAGGTTAAATCAAAAAAAAAAAAAAAAAAAAAAAAGTTTGAATCAGTTCTAATGCAATCCTCTAGGAATGCAAATTACATTCTTCAAACCTTTAGTATTGTACAAGGAGGACTTACTATGAAAGGATGAACAAAAATCTTTAACTGTTTGCCTACTTTGCACCCAATCAAATAATAGCTATCCCTTGCCATCCCAAACCAAATACTACACTGACTTAGTGCAACTCACACTCATTCAGCACCAAATATTGCAAGCAACTGACATGCATCAGGGCACTAAACCCTATGTTTACTTTCATAACATTACTGGTAAATGTATAATAGCGAAGCCATATCACTCTCACTGGCTGTAGACAGACCTGTCGGTGGACTGCTCGCCATCTCCAATGTCTTCCACGATAAAATTTCAATTTCCCTTCACAATGCACTACATGTTTCTGATGTTATTGCAGATAACGTGGTGTCCTCATCGGTCCTTATCGACAAATAGTATTAGCTCAAATATATCGCGTTACAAGGCTTACTGAATCTATGATACTGCAATATAGCATGTGTCGGGTCTATTTTGTCCACTGTAAGAAGAGGTGCTGCCCAATGAATGTAATAATTATTGCTGTCATTTTGCAACCTCCCATTTATACAATTTAAAGGTGCTTGTTCCGATTTATGTCTATTGTGTTCTCTACTTGATATGAGAGCCTGACACTTGCACATAAGCTCCATCAAGTATCGTGGGAAACAAACTTGCGGTTTTGATGGTAGAATCAATAATGCACATTGCAAAGTCCTATTCAATACTGTGCTAATATTGATGGTTAACCATTAAAACGATCGGAACACACACCTTCAACTCAAATTAGTTTGTTTCAGGATTTCTCTAAGCCATGTCCTTTGGTGGCAGGTATTATAACTTTTACGTATCTCTTGACTGCAGAATTATGGAACTTTGAAAGGATGAATCCTTGTTTTCTGTTGTTTTCCTTGACTCATTTTTGCCTATATCTCAATTTGTCATTGCTGGCATTCGCCTAAGTGGATTGACCCACTCACATACTTTGTTTCACAAATGCATCAACATCTCAGCACACACACATCTAATTTCTCTTTCATCAAGTACTATATTGACCCTAGTATAGTCCCACCTGTTTTTAACCTGAAATTAGCTTGAATTTAGGGGGTGGGATTATAATGGGATCTCCATCCTAACATAAAATACATGAGCATCACAATGTCAGCTTTTTGAGAACTTAACTCATTCACATACTTTCAAGAGTCAAAAGAGGTGTGTGATCAACAAAAACCTGTAGATGAACTGAAACACAGACCTAATTAATTTTGTAAAGCAAAATCGCCAGATACTACCAAAACCGAAATGATTGTAACAACAAGTTGCACTTATCTATTGCCTTCCAGCAAAGAATTTATGGTGGGATTATAATAGGATTTTCTGCTGTTCTTCAGATTCTTTCAAAACTTGGGGAGGGGGGTTGATTTGATTTGATTTTATTCGGCATATTATACATTTAAAAGCAACAAATATTGCACAATCAAGATATTAAGACCTAACAATACAATCGAGCATTTGACTATACTCGGGTCAGTACAGTAATATGCAGTTTTTAATCTATTATCAGTAAGACATTTGTGATTGATAGTTTAAGCAGCCCAAATTTGCTCCTTTGTCCAGCCAGACGTGTGGTTTGAAGAGTAACTGAAAAAGCTGAAATACAAGAAAAAGCTACAATTTTTACTTTTTTGAAGCAACCAAAAAGCTGAAATCACAGCTTTTAAAGCTGAACTCGCAAAGGCCTTGTTTGTCCAATACCTGGACTACGGTGTATCAGTACTATGACATTGAGCTTCCGGTTAAATCGAGTACTGAACAAGTTAAGATGCAGCTAATACTGTCATGGGTTGTTACCTCTCAAACCATCAAGTGCTGCTGTGTTTACGATATTACCATCCTGAAAAATACCATGTTCATGGGAGGTTAAGTTAAATCAAATCCAACTCTTTTACAAAATGCCAAACAAAAGAAGGTACAAGAGTATAAAGTTGGTGCTTAAAATGCATTCAAATGAATGAAGCCTATTATTATGTTTGGGGAAAAATAAACTTGATCAAACACCTATTTGGGACAAAGCTTTTAGTTTTCCATTTCTTCAATTCTGTTTCAATTTAAAAATGGATATTCAACTAGCTCATATTGTTAAAATTATTTTTAGCAATATCAATGAAGTATACCTAAAAAATCCATTAAAAAGTATTTCAAATAAGTGGTTCTGAAACACAAGTGTCACCTGCTTCAGTCCACCTTTCCGTCACCCTACACTTGACCTCAGATGACCTTTGCAAGTGACTTGACCGTATATGAAGGTTCTTCTGATATGGACCAGGTTTGGTTCAATGACTTCAACCTTTCAAATTATGTCAATTTGATGTTTTCAGTCCTTTCATAACTTAACCTTGGTATATGACCCTTGACCACATCAATTAAGGTTTTCAAGGGGCATCTATGACCCCATTTCTGTAGCAAATGGACTTTTACTAAATTCAAAGTAAGCCCAACTTATTTTAATCTTGAACATATGAAACCACAGCACACAGTCAGAATTAAGAATGGTAGGTGTCCCCTCTCTTGAAATTCTTGCAGGCGACTTAAAAACAGCACATTAACTTAAAACAGTATTCTATAATAGGAAAACATATGTATGTAAAATGTGAAAAATGATTTCACTGGTTATATTTATCCAACAGGGTCAACTTACCTTGGTGATGGCTACCAGTTGACGGTGTGCTGTGAGGGAGCCGTCAAAAGTAGTGCGCACCTGCATGGGTGCATCTCTCCTTCGCCTCCACATCGTAGTCAATGACGCCAATTGATTGGTCTGGATCCATCTGTTCCATTGAGTACCTCAAATTCTACAGTTAAAAGACTATGCTATCCTTCGAGATCTGGAAAAAACATAATGAAAAAAATGAAATGGGAGGAAGGTGGATTGAAACACTAACTGAAAGTTCCGCCCCAAAATCCTGTTCAAAGACATTCCTGTTGAAAGCATAATACTGCAAAGGCACCTTCACTGAAGAAAAAGCACGACCCATGAGCATTGACCCATGGTTTGCCTATAATGCTGGAAATCTCTCAGCAGGTATCAGCATGGGTTTCTGAGATGTCCAGCAGGCATTCAAAAGCTTCCACTTTTCCCCTTTTGTTTGTTTTTGATTTGTTTTTGTGTTTTTTTTTGTTTTAAGCTAGAATTTACGCAGTTGTCAATATAGATGTCCAGAGGGTTTTCGCTCACCAGCACTTCTTAGGCTTTGTTTGTTGTAGTGTTGGGTTTTATTGATTTTTAAAAAAAGATTTTGTGCCTTTTGAGGGGAAAATGCCCAGCAGGCACTTATCAGCACTGGTCTATTTTTTTCACTAAATGCCCAGTATGTACTTATCAGCACTCAAATAACCATGAATGCCTCTAAGTGCCTGTGTCCTGTTAGGGTTAAGAGTTGCACTCTCTATATTCATGTGATACTATGTTGCTTCCTAGTTGACTTGTTTCTTTTTCATTTAGGAAAAAATAGAAAAGAGAGGCTCCACACAGGTTCAAACCAAGATCCATCAATTCATAATCCACTTTCCAATCGACTACACTATGAAGACAGACCTGGCAGCAAAGCATGTTTGTAATACTATCGTCAATGGCCTTATGGAATAAACCTCTAAATACGATTGACTACATTATGTGTAAAGAATGTGGTCAATAATATTAATAGTGTGGCACTGTATACAAAGTTTTTGCGCTATTTTACACAAACACAAAAATCATGAGCCGTACAAATTGCATTCATTTTCAAAGAGAGTCTGGTATCTAATTTTTTTGTGTTATTGCTCTGCTTAACACCCTATAAGTCTATTTGGTCTTAAATTAGAAAATGACATCACAGCTTCTATGAGATTTTGGCCCAAATTTATCCTCCAGAAGCATATGGTCCTGGAACATAAATAATCTGGAAAAAATTTCTCAAGTCAAATAATGCTCCAGGAGCATAATTGACTATGTTCCTGGAGCATAAATAATCTGGACCAATATTTTACTTCAAATATACTCCAGGAGCATATTTGAATA
Organism: Ophioderma brevispina; assembly: GCA_023653785.1. Lineage (NCBI taxonomy): Eukaryota > Metazoa > Echinodermata > Ophiuroidea > Amphilepidida > Ophiodermatidae > Ophioderma > Ophioderma brevispina. The sequence goes on along the minus strand of JAMKCH010085719.1, from coordinate 14,823 downwards.
TGCTCCTGGAGCATATTTGAATGTACAAATGGTCAGGGAGCATATTTGCCATATGCTCCTGGAGCATGTGCATTCAAATTTGACTTGGAATATTTCTCCAGATTATTTATGCTCCAGGACCATATGGTCCTGAGGCAAAATTTCGGGCCAAAATTTCATAGAAGCCTGTCCTTGGAGCCTCAGCATTATATGCACACAAATAAAGGCGGCACGATCAAATACAAGTGCGAATGCAGAGATACATCATGACATTATCCTCTAACATGAACCCAAGAATAGAGTATAGAGTTTACTCTTTGGGATGCCTACTGTAGTCGGGAACAGAATTAGGTGACCAATTGAGTGTCTGATGTAATTCGACACTGCACAACAGACGCATGCCATTTTTAGAAAGCGTAGGTGAGCCTGACTACAATGAGATTTACGGCCTATTTGTTGTAAATAATCAACAGTTATTGGTGCAGAAAGTCTTACTTCTGTGAATTATTAGAACGGCGAATCAAAAGATTTTGAAATCATACTTTCATCCAAAAGCTGCCTATTATATTCTACATGCAAGCAAATCAGAGTCGCATTACTGATTTACAGGACCGGAGTTTGTGCAATAGGCCACTAATTCTCTTCCCGACTACACATGTCAAATTAAAATAGATGTAATGAATATCACAGCACAAATGTTGTGAATAAGCACAAATATTTCCTATTTACAACATTGAATTGATGATCAATCTTGCGTATATGAACGAGCTAAATGACTTGTTTCTTGCTAATACTGATTTTAAGACAGCCAATTACTGCATCCAACTTCACAGTTCTCAATAACATTAAAATATGACCATATCTCAGGAACCATGAGTACATTTCTGGCGGGATTTTCAGCAAAACAAAGCTCAGACAAGGCGTTCTAGAACCATAAATAGTGTCACCTGCTTTCGTGGGTTTGTTGCCATTTGGTCTAATCCCATTTGGTCTAATAGCCATTTGGTCTAACTTCAATTGATCTAAACCCATATTGTCTAATACCAATTTGTCTAATAAACATTAAGTCTAACATCCATTTATCTAACAACCAAAATGTCCAATAGCCATTTGGTCTAATGCCCATCTAGTCCAATGCCCATTTGGTCTACTACCATTTGGTCTAATAACCACAAACACAATTTGGTCTAATTCCCATTTGGTGTAATATCCATTTGGTCTAATATCCATCTGGTCTAATATCCATCTGGTCTAATATCCATTTGGTCTAATATCCATTTGGTCTAATGTCCCCCTGGTTCAATATCTATTTGGTCTAATACCCATTTGGACCAGATTGACATTAGACCAAATGGATATTAGACCAAATGGGTATTAGACCAAATGGGTATTAGACCAAATGGGTATTAGACCAAATGGGTATTAGACCAAATGGGTATTAGACCAAATGGGTATTAGACCAGATGGATATTAGACCAGATGGATATTAGACCAAATGAGTATTAGACCAATGGGTATTAGACCAAATGGATATTAGACAAAATGAATATTAGACCAAATGGGTATTAGACCAAATTGGCATTAGACCAAATCGGTTATAGACGATATGGACATTAGACAATGAGATTTAGACCAGATGAATATGAGACTACATGGCTATTAGACTAAATGGTTATTAGCCTAAATGGTTATTAGCCTAAATGGTATTAGACCAATTGGAGTTAGCCAAAATGGCCATTAGACCAAATGGGATTAGACCAAATGGCAAGTCACCCTTTCGTGATCCATGTTTCCTTCACTCTACACAAGGTGACCTCAAACATTTCATGTTTTCAGCCTATTTCATAACTTTACCTCAGATGACCTTTGGCCTTGGTATGGGACCCTTGACCTCATTACCATATGAAGTTCCCAAAGGGCATCTGCTTACGCCAAGTTCATGTACATTGGAACTTTTACTTCTTGAATGAGGAACTTTCTCTAAACTTAACCTTGAAAACAGGGCAACAGCGTAGTCAAACAGAATTGAGGACTGGCTAAGTGCCTCCTGCAATCCTCGCAGGCGAAATTTTGATTTTTTTTTTCTTCACAAATGACTCATTTTGCCAGATCGCCTTAATATGATTCTTGAATGTAAATTCAGGGCTCGATTTAGAGGGGTTTTTACGTGCACAAATGCATGTAACTTTGGCTCTTTGTAACTTTGCCCCCCCCCATTTGTAAAAAATTTTATTTTCTAAATCGACCCTGTGTAAATTCACCTGCAGCATATTGATTTTGGGGGTCTGTGATTTTTTTCGGAAGGGTGGGACTGAAATCTCGGGATTGCCAGAGCCATCTTTTTAATGACTCTATGATAACAGCGTACTATACGACCCTCCCATTTCTAATCCGAGATACACTCTGAGGCTAATTCCTGGCAATTTTTGTTAAATTTTGATGCCAATTTGATTCTACAGAATCTGAAATTTAAAACCAAACATATAACCTTCGCATTTTAGTGTGACAATTTTATGACCTTTTTTTTACTTTTTTTGCCCCCCAAATATTTGGGATCCTCTTTCTGAAATGATAGTCCCCTTATATATTCAAGCTGTTCACAAAATTCAGAAATGCACATTGCTTGCAAACCAAAGTTGTTCTACAATATTCTTTCAGCAGATATATCAATTCATTCTAATGGTACAGGGGGGTCCCGAACCACAAAGGTCCCCCCGCCCGTCGCGATGAGTGAGGAGAGTAAATTGGAGGGAAATATAATTTTAAATCATAGGGAAAACTGGTGATAGGAAATAAGTGGTTATCAAACCCAATGAGGCTGCTGCCAGAGCAGTTGCAATTTGACAGTACCAAATGTGGACTACATGACCATACCATGTAGTTATTTGACCTTAGGACCTAATTGACCTTGTGAGATGACCTTCACAATTTTCAGTTTAGAAAGGTTGACCACATCCACAAAGGTTCATGACTACACATGTTGAGTGTTGACCTTGATAACCCCACGAGCCTTGAATTGTCCGGACAATTAATGCTACTACACCAATCCAGTTTTCATTGACATACTAACATGTTTATTGATTTTGACCTTGGATGACCCCACCCACCTGACCTTGAAATGACCTGCAAATTTGTTGGCACTGTGTTGCCGAATGGAATGCTTTACCACAAACCACCAATTTTCATCATCCTACCACCTACTTAGTGTTTAGACCTTGCGGACCCCCACATGACCCTTAAATTTTTTTGTGGCAGGATTGCTGACTATACCCACCAATTTTCAATCATCGTCCTAACCACATTGACAAAGGGTTATAAGCAATTTTATCCATTTGACCTTGAATGACCCCCGCATAACCTGAATACCTTCAAATTTTTCGTCACTGAATGTTTACGCACACCCACCAATTTCAATCCTCCTACCACAATTGACAAGGGCTATAGCAATTTAATCCAGTTGACTATGAATGACCCCCGCCCGCATGACCTTGAAATGACCTCCATTTTTCGGCACTGATGTTGACCACAACCCACCCTTTCATCATCCCGCCACAATGCCAACCTTATAGCAATTTAATCCAATTTTGGACCAAATTTGATGACCCTAATTTTTGACCATATTTGACCTTTGACGCCCGCCCCCATGACGCCCTCTCCGAACTCATCCGCCGCTACTTGGCGACATCTCTGGTGCAAGAGGGAAACCCATACTTGCTTAGATAAAAAGATATCTTGTTTACAATGTTTATGAGCAATTTCAAAAACCTATTTTTGACCATATTTGACCTTGACCCATGACACATGACCCACTTCAGTCCCGGCCAACGTGTAATTTGAGATACAATCTATGTTGTCAAGATTGACAACCCCGGCTTGCTTAGATCCCAAGATACGATGGGACACACACAACACACACACACACACACGACGGACGAAGTAGCATTTCTATAGTCCCCCTTCGCCAACAAAAGTTGGCGGGGGACCAAAAATATTGTGGATTTGTTATGCATAAACCGAAATTATCTTAAGCCGCATAAGCCTACAAATGAGAGTTTCTTTCTGTAAGTTTAACAGATTGATTACAAAACACACGATAGTGATCAGAATATTTTAATGATCCTACTATTTCAAAGCTCTAACAGTATAAATGCCACAAGTGAATGCTTCAAAAATTCACCGAGAGATACAACAAAATAAAACCAACAGAAGGGTATTCCTTTGAAATGGTCCAAAAAAAGAAAAGTGCACTCTAAACCACGTCGTTATTTACACAAAAACACTGAAAGCAAATAACAAACATTTGTTTCACAAACTATTTTCATGGCCCGGGGCTATGATGGTTGAATGGCCTCAAAAGGGAGCAAAACCTCCAATGATCCAGCGCCCAGCACCAAAACTCAATTAGTCAACTCACCACAATTGCCAGGCAGAAACGCACGTACCCGGGCTCACAATGGCAATTGAAAGCTTACTGATAACATCTACTGGGCTGGAGGGAGCGTTTACAGGCCCAAATATATCTAGTTTGTCAGGGCCGCGGTCTCTCTCGATCAATAAATCCCGACTCCTATCCTACAGGGTGCATGGGCTTCATATTGTTTACAGAGGAGTTTGGGTTGGATTTTAAAATTGAAAATCACATAATATATAAGAAATACTGCTTAGGTCTCGATACAAGGCGGTACAAATTATTTAACACAATCACATGTTTTCTAAATAGACCTAGACCCTAAGATTTCACTCCAATGCAGAAATGATTTAAAATAAATATAAACATTAAACATTTGGGAGTACAGAATGATGCTTTTGCAATGTAAACAATATACTTCAAAATTTGTTAGCATCGATTTGAGCCATGTACCACTAAACAGTATGAGAAAAAATATTGTTTCTTTTTAAATTAAATCATAATGTTTGTGCACTAAATTTGGATTTTCTATATATTTTTACTATTTCATGCTATGCTGTCAATATGTGCATACTAACCTGGGCCTTCAATATAGTTAATGTACCACCCTATTTTACCTTGTTTGCTTCATGCTCATTTCCAGTTGTATCGTGACAACACACTCACTGAAAAATCCCCCTCATGGATGTCATATCAGATTTTTTTAAACATGGTACTCTACCATATCAGCAAAATCATACATGTGCAAGTGCAATTCTGTGCAAACGCTTCAGTACATTTGGTTTACTTTTACACACGGGAACGATAACCAAATAATTCCTGCCTATTTGGTGGTAATCAAAGTATAGTATTGGGTGTTAATAGCACTCATGGTGATCCATCGAAATGTCTGTAGAATCAGGCGCAGATCCAAGGGGGGTGCCACACCCCCACACCCTCCCTGACGGGCGTATTTGTTTTAGGAAAGTGATGCTGCTGTTGAGCTATTTCTTTTAGGTTCTGTCGACCGACAACAATTTTGCCTTGTGATTTTTACGACGGCAAATCAATGCGTTTTATGCCTTTGAGATAAAGCTTCCCGATCATTTTCAAATTTTTTTTAAAAAGAATTCTTGGTCTCTTACTACATACACAATTCTTTATCTTACACTTTGCTTGGCCTTTTCTCGTCTCTATATCAAACTTATCCGTGCCTCAGCGTCAAACTGTTTACCTCCACTAGTAATTTTGATATCCCTATATCTGAAGTCCTGTTTATTGTCCTGAAAACAATTAAGCTCCCAGTGCACTTAGAAGTAAGTGATATGACAACTACATTTGAAAAGCTTGAAGCCATGAGTCCAAAATGTTGAGTAGTTCTGTCACTTTCCTCGCCACACCCACCCACATGTGGCACCATGGCTGCTATGCAGTCCATCTATCCCTCTCATCCTACCTCCTCTTGGTCTGATCTGCCCCTGTGTACAATTCTCGTAAGTTTTTGTTTTTTTCCAAAAGAAAAAATTAAAAAGGGAAAAACAAAACTGCATTGAATAAATATATGAACCGCCATTCAATTCTGTTACACTAAGTGTCCATTTGAACAGATAAGTTTTCCACATTGACTAAAATAGCTTGGTTTATTCTTAGGCCTAAAATGTTTTTTGTTGTAACAGAGGAAAAATATTAGGTGTCTTGGTCACCTTAGCTGCGCGCCCCCCCCATGTCTTCAATCAGATGTTTTCCTGCAAAAATTGTGACTTGGCATTCCAAGCTGTCCGCGCGCGTAACAACCACCTGGTGCGGACACTGTGCGATCTTCCGAAATAGCAAGCACGCTTTGGCCCTTTCACCTGTTTCCAATTAAGTACAAAAGTAGGCCTATATGTATGTGCTGTTCACAGAATTTAATGCATTATTAAACAAACTGGAGTCAAGATTATATTGCTACTTATATACGGGCCATCAAGTAACTAAACATCCTTTTTCCAAAATAAGCAGCTTCTCTCCTGATTTTTTTCAACACACTTCTTCAATGTCGTATCGGGGAATGTTTTTTTCCCCTTTAATCATTTTCTAGGTCAGGACTCAGAAGTCCTAAATGAATACATCTCAGATGACAAGAGTATTTTGCTTTCCCAACACATTTCACCTATTGTCTTTATAGAGATGTTAATGCATAAACATGATGATTAATTATGATCTTATTTCGTTGAAGGAAATATCACTTGTCATTTTACCGATTCCGGCAGTAAAGTTAAATTACGATCCTTATTATTTTGCCTCGTGTAAAAATCCAGGAATATCCGGAAAAAAAAATCAACATTTTATTATACATTTTCATGTAGATATAAGACATTTTTGTCAGTATTCCAACAGCAATTATCCATTTTGTGGAAAATACTAATTTACTAAAAAGAAGGATAATTCCGGTAAATTTACGGCCAGAAATGACCGTAAATAAAGGAATGTTAGTATCTTTCGTACGATTTACTCAGTTACTTGGAACTCCAATAATCATTTAAAAACAGTGAAGAAGTGATGCAAATCTTAAATCACCTATTCAACTGATACTACGGCTTATTTTACATTTTATGTGATTTCTCGCTCTCAAAGCAAAAACCCAGAACTTTTGTGGCCCAGCGCCATGCAGTATAGTGACAACTTGGCATAAAAGACGACGTACGAATGCTCCTATGGTTTTTTTAAAGTTCCCAATGACCACTTTATCAATATCGTTTAACCAAAAAAGGAACGAATTTTGACAAAAGTATTTAGAAAATTACACTAATAAGTATAGGTCGGCCTATATTCGATCGGCTAATACTGTTTCAGAGTACACGCTTAAAGCTTCAAACTCACAAAATCTGGACACGCCCTTGCTTCCCTTTCTTCACCTTTCCATAAACTTTTCTTCCCTTTTCTACCAGTCCTTTTTAATTGATCTTATCATAACATCACAACAACATATCACTATTAAGATTAAAATTACAAGAGGAAAAACAATCCCATAAGTTTTTTTAAATCAGTGGCGAACCATTTGTTGCGTGCCTGTTTTTGTTCGTGTGTCAGCGTAACCTTTGCATGCCTGACACTTGTGTCGTTTTAACGCCCTCAATATCGCGTTGGTATTTATACTCTAAAATGCCGTTATTTTCGAAAAATAACAGAATAGTTCGGTGACCCCGTACTTTTGCTTCAGTAATGGAAAGATCTTATTAGTGCGCAAATTTTAGACAATTTGGACAAAGTTATCGAACCGATTTTTTTAATATTCAAAAATGTCCATGAAAAAATTAATTTTCCATAACCGTGGTCCAAATTTTTTAATGAAAATCGGCGTTTTTAATAGAATTTCCAAAAACCGAGTTCGGTGACCCTATATTTTTATTTCTGATATTTACGTATATCGATTGAAAGTTCATTTATACGAAATCTTCACAAATCATCGACGGATCTACGTGACCCAATCCCTTAAAAGGAATACAACATCTACTTTTTTTTACAGAATAGCAGAGAGATCTTTTATTTAAATTTTTGGTGTGTTGTTTTGATATTTTTCATCTTTAAGTTGGTAATTTTTTAAAAATTGCAAACGAAACGGAAGACTTTTTTTTTATTTTGTGCTAATGTGCATTAAAAAAATCCGAGTAGGCAGATTTTCAGAGGGTCGGACGAGTTACGGCAAATAAACTTTTTTGGGGCACTTATTAGGTTGCTTTAAGGATTATCACTTGGAGAGTATGTAAGGATACATGTACCTATACTTGTTACAAAAATGCAAATATCTCATTCTTAAAGTGACAGGAGGAGATTTTTTAGAATATGAATTTCTCTCAAATTTCACTGGATCGGTTGTAGACCACCTACCGAGAACGTTTGGAAGGTTTATTGGACAAACTGGTGCAAAAGAAAACTGCAAACCTTGTTTTGAACTTGCCTGCTATCGTAATCGTTCCCCATAGAAAATATCATGCTTTGACTTTCTGTCGTGCACGACAAACTACTAAATCATCATCTTATTACATAAAGACGGCGTATTCAGCTTATTCACTTCAGGTGTGATCCAATACATTGGTAAGCATTCCAAATATGCAAAAACCTAGGTTTGAGACAAATTGGGGGCGCTTCTTTCTGGAAATCTCATGTCTCTTTAATGTCTGGATTTAGCAAATCACTGACAGTACCTTTAAGTTTAAAGACCAAGAATTCAGCAAATATAAGCCCAATGCAACCTGATCAATATACACTAGGCGATGCCTGCAAATGAACTAGAAACAGACCCACGTCTCGTCACTATCCCAGTTACTTGCCGTTCCTTTTCATCCACGCCCTCCGAGCACCTTATGCCACAACTAGCTTGGGAGGACGCTTTTTTTGTCGGCTGGGTTTGCGTCGGCGGCCTTGAGTGTGTCATAGGTGCCCAGTGCGCAATGGAGCACGACAAATTTGGCAAACGATAATGCATAATTTAATATTTTGGAACTGTACGATTGATCATAATTCTCGCGGGTAGACAACCAGATATGATCATGTCACAACAATTAGCGTCTGCGTTTCCTCGCTAACCCATCAAGGAAGCAGCACTGATCCCCAAAGCCTCCCGGTACACTCATGAAAAAACATCTAGGGATGCAATTTTACAAATTCCTTCTCAAATCTAATTTTGCTATACTTCAAAAAATCCTCATCAATCAATCAATCAATCATCAATCAATTCGTCTCCAGAGTGTTTTTTTAACCTTATAGAATTACTACAAGACAAGGGTCAACTCGATTTCAAGCTTTTAAATCTGGGCACAAAAGTTGCGCTTAATCCTTGACCTAAGTAGAAATATGATCTACTGCAATAGTTGGATGTACATGGAAAATATAATACTAAGGTTCCTTTACCAACATAACATTCAAATCTATACTTCTCTTGTAAATAACAGCTGGACTGCCCCCGGCCTACATGTAATATCGATAATATAGGAATATATGCATAATTAAGTTCACGTCTATCAAAGAACACAAAATCCAATATGCCGTAAATATTCCCGTTTACAGTTTTTATACAGAGAATATCTAAGCCAGCTTTGAAAAAAGGACATATGCCCTTTAAGATCAGATCAAATTAAAGCAACACACCATGACCCAAATTCAAGCAGCATACATGAATGAATGCTTTCCATTTGGCCCCATTTTGTACACATCATATGCTTTAAAATTAAAAATATAATCTGGTGATCTCCTTGAGCATTTGCATAAGCGATTCGCAACTAGCTCAGTCACGGGTAACAACAAGGGAATAATCCTGGGTAACTGATACGGTTGGAGCTGGGCCTCCCCCCGCTATTGGTAGGTGGCAAGGAGTTGTCGGAGACAGGCAAATAAATTCATGACCTAGTTGCCACATTGCCACTGTGTGCTGGTATGTTAGACTTGGCTAAAGCGCCTTCCTACCTGTGCCTTTTTTCACGTTAAAGAGATGATGGTTATCGTGGAGAAAATGTTTTCTACATCATGACAAATGTGATTGATTGATTGAGTGAGTGAGTGCGTGAGGGAGAGAGAGAAAGAGGGAGAGAGAGAGAAAGAAGGAGAGAGAGAGGAGAGAGAGAGAGAGAGAGAGAGAGAGAGAGAGAGAGAGAGAGAGAGAGAGAGAGAGAGAGAGAGGAGAGAGAGAGAGAGAGAGAGAGAGAAAAAAAGAGGGACACAGACAGACAAATAGACATGCATTTTGAATAAAAGTAGGGTTAAAAGCCCTGACTTTTCCCAAGGGTTCCTGTCCTATCAAAGCTGGCCATTTAGGAGCGTCTGTATCGTGGATACATGCAGCCCCGGATCCATGCGGCCCTGGAACAGTAATCATGCATTTTCTTCTTCTAAATAAATCTCCGAGCAATACACAAAAATAATTAAAAACTCACTTTTTTTCAAAATGGACTTGAAATGCTACATGTCAAGACATAAAACCATGGATATAGATAATGAGGTACTGAAAACAGTAACAAGCTTGTGTCTATAAGATTTGTGAAGCAGCATCTTTATCCCTGTAGGATACACAGTAGGTTAAAGAATTGCATTCTAATTCCAGTAAACCCAATAGGATTTTAAAGTGCAAGCCTACAGCTATCAATACAGTAATAATATCCACCGCTTCATTTTTTATTCTTTTATTATATTGCTCAAAGCTTACTAAATTAGGTTCTGTGCCCAGTTTGGAACTCTAACTCCCCTTTGGCCATTGGTTAATTCAAGCATCACAAGAAAAGAGATGGAAAGAGATGAGCTATCTGTTTTTAGTGCTACCGCATTTTGGCTGTTCAGTTGAGTGATTTGGGTTAATAGATATCACACTCTCCCTCAAGGATACCTTCCTGGTAATTCACAACACACACAACACACAAAACACACAACACCAAAGTTTTTCATTTTCATCACTAATGAGTGAATTTCAAGTGGGTTGGATGGATTCTATGGATCACATGCAATTAGGTGCAAATGTAAAAGCCTTTTTTGTGTCAAACATTTATTGCAAAATGAAGAGCAAAAATCTTTTAGCTGCAATGCTCTTGCATGAATCTTATTGATATTTCCATCCTGTTAAATGTGAATTTATGGCAGCTCATTTTGTGGTGTAATTGGAGTCATCCCCCAAAATTATAAATAAAATGCTCCCAAAATTAAGTCATCCTACAGTATTCATGACTTGTATAAATGCTGCATGTAAATACTGTCAGGACTTATGCAGCACTGCTGATATTCCAAGCACCTATATGTACTTTGCCAAATGAAGCAAGTACAATATATAATTTTTAGACAGGGCGAAACAAACAAAAAGTGTCTGCTATTAAATTTTGTTTTAAAAAGTAAATTTCCCGGGCCGCGCAAGCTCGTGCGCGGGAGTGCCTCACTCTCTTTTCCTTAGCGTTTGGGCCAGACTCCTCCGTCCAGTATTTTTGCTGTGGGGTGTTCGCCACTCCGCCCGCACAGCGAGGCGGTGGACTTCCCCGCAGTGAATAAGGCGGGGACGCCCATTTATACACCTGGGTGGAGAGGATAATTGAGGTATATTGCCTTACTCAAGGGCCAACACAACGTTGCCCCAGTGGGAGCTCGACTCCCACGACCTTTGAAGTGGCGGGCAAATGCTCAATCCCTGGACCACACATGCCCCACTAAAAAAATTTTGTTTACTTTAATTTAATACTCCAGACATTTGCGATTAATTTTGGCCAAATATATTTGTAAAACATAAAAATTAGAATATTTGGTGCTTTTTCTGAGCTTAGGTGGTAACTAATAAACTTCCAATAGGACTACTTGTGTAGTTTACTGCATAGTAACCTGTGTAGGTACTGTCATAGTACCTGTGTACGTACTGCAGAGTAACCTGTGTACGTACTGCAGATTACCTGTGTTACGTACTGCAAGTACCTGTTGTAGGTACTGCAGAGTACCTGTGTACGTACTGCGAGTACCCTGTGTACTACGAGAGTACTGTGTACGTACACTCAGATACCTGTGGTAACGTACTGCAGAGTACCTGTGTAGGTACTACTGCAGAGTACCTGTGTAGGGGACAGCAGAGTATCCTGTTGTAGGTACTGCAGAGTACCTGTGTACTCCATTACATAGGACTCAGACGGATGACACAGGATACCTGTCAATTGCCCAAAGGCAAGTTCATATACATCACATGGTCGGTGAAGTAATTCACTATGCCAGTGGCAATTACCTGACGTACTTTGGAATTCCTATGTTAGCTAACATAGTGGTAAATCTAGGAACTACAGGAGTGGCACTCATGCATATATGCATGCATGCATTGCTGATGTTGTGGGTACACTAAGAATACCTGGCTGCGTGGTAAGTAAATACATGGTGCTCAATTTTACATAGTGTTGGGAAGTCATTGTGTCCATAAAATAGTTAAATTTATTACGCTCTACTTTAGCACTACATGTAAATGCAGACTACACAGCCATTTCTTTCTTTCTTCATGGTAAAGTTACCACGCAGCTACCCAACCGAGTAGACATGAGTTACCTACCCACTAACGTACACTCGTCTGGCCAGGATTCGGTGTATTTCTGCTGCATCGACGTAGTGTACACACAGCGGCTGTCTGCACCGTCATGGAGTAGCTACATGATTACTGTGTTATTTCTCATGGCCAATTTTTGGTTTTTGTTTTAGATATTTTTGGGTGGGGGTAGCCTGCGGGCTACCCCCTCTATTCGCTTGGGTTTTTTGACCTACTTTTCACATAGCAGTGTTGCAGAAAATATCGTGCCGATATATCCTCTAAAAGCTACATTTATGATGTTTATTGAAATGTTGTGCAATTTTACGTCATATGGATATGTACTCAATAAGATAGGCCCGCTAAAACACTGAACGACATTCAAAAAGATATTAGTGTTAAAAAGAGGAAAATACAGGCAATATCAGCGAAGGTTCCTGAGAAATTTTACAGTGATTTCTGGTTAACAGCGTCTTTAATCGTTATGAGTGCAAATTGAATGAACGGATGCTTAAACGTTGGGCACCACATGTAACAAGTCGTGGGCGATATTCAATAATAATAAATAAAAATTCCTTTAAAAAGAAAGGGCGGGTCAAGAGGAAATAACCATGTAATTGGTATGTGACTGTATTCGTAAGAAATGATATATTGCTTTATTATTTGTCATTCTGAGTGCAACGGTTCAGATGATATAAAAATTCTCTTTCTTTAAAATAATTATTAATTCTTTATTAAATCAATGGTACGCTGCTGTGGATCACACGAAATGCCCAGTAGATGTTTTCCTTTTGCTGTTATGAATAAAATGTTATTTTTCAAAATCTTTCATTCACTATCTCCAAGTGGGATTGAATTTATTGCTTTTATGTAAGGAGGCCTCGAGGAAACATTTAGGTTAGGATTTTTATTGGATCACGCAACTTTAATCATTACGGTTCTTACAATTTTTTAGTTAACATGATGGCTGGATTTGATGGATCATCCACCTTTATTTAATTTTTGGGTTATATGGCATTTTTATAACGCAAGTTAAACTCTAGATGACTTTTATTTTTTTTGGATCACCCTGAAACCGTGATAATAAACCTCAAGCCTGTTTTGTTTTCTTTCTACCTCCATGTCAAACACAGGTCCTAGGTCAAGGGGCTTTCAAACGCATAGTCGGGCAGACAGATCTCATGTTAGTAGTAGTACTAGTGCATTCCCCCATATGTGACCTTTTACCTATGCACACACTTTTTATAGAATGTGGATATTTACGGTAAATACGGTGTAATTATATGTAATATGTCATGAAGTAACTAATGTTCTAAGTTTGTACCTGAATTGAAATAGTGCAGTGGCGTGGGTGAACTTTTAAAATTTTGGCCAATTTAACTTTGTGGGACAGAGTAAATTTACGAAAATATATGAAGTCAATATTGGGTGACAGATGTTGCTGAAAGTGGGAGCTTCACATTTTTAAAGGCTTTAAAACAATTATTTAAAAGCAAATGTTAGCTATCACGTTGGTACGTGTCACCGTTGCCGAATCCTATAACATACATTTACTTCCTCGCAATGCAAAATATCCGGGAATTGCTTCTTCTAGTTCTGCTGTGAGTCTGCAGTGGTCAACCTTGTAGTGGATATAGTATAGCGTTTTTGTTTTTCCCGAATAAGTGTATTATTTTGATTTTGATGGTCGCAGATTTTTTCCTTTAAAAATCGTAAATGTAATAGAGGTATATGAACCCCTATTCACTCTGTGTTACATTATTTACGTTCCTGTATACCTCGGACTACGTGTGGTGCCAAACAGAGCCCACTGTTCTGTAGCGCGAGGTTATTATATGGCACACCACCCTGGGGGCACAACATTGTCATTGTGCAGATATTAAATCCTTGAAATCCCCCACATGGACATAAGTAAGAGACGTTCGGGTTAGGCACCCCGTTTTACAGTTATAGTATTTTTTTATTTCCCTTTCCTTTATTTGACACCACCCCGGGGTCAAAACATTTTTCCACTGTTCGATACTAATCGTGAATAGTTCACACATGAGCATAAGTAAGACGTTAAGGAGTAGCACCCCCGGTTTGGCATTTATGTATACAAATATAGACTGCTCATGAGGGAGATGGTGGATAATATTGCCCCAATGATCTTGAGACCAAGGGCTACTATTTCGGAGAAGGCCTCTCATTCTCATCTCATCAAGTAATGCCGCCTTAAAATTTTAATAATCTTAATACATAAGTCGGCCCACATGACCTTTCATTCATTCAGCCCAAATCTGTGAACACCCTATAATGGCCTTGGGTCAGTGGTTCTTCTGAGCCACATTTGGTGATTATAGCAATTGATTTGTGCACGATAAGGAAATGATAGATTTTCAAAGATGCACCTTTAATTGGCCCACACTACCTTTGACCCATCTCTGTGAAATCCCTGTATGGGCCT
>JAMKCH010085718.1:0-61624 GCA_023653785.1 Ophioderma brevispina | reverse complement strand
CCCTCGTTTGTGTTAAGTTTAGTTATTTCAATATTCTGATTTATGTGATCCATCAGTTACAAATCTGTACCGTATAGAGAAAAAGATGACTAAGAATATCAGTTCTGATTCGGAAAATCTGGATGGCACACCCTAGATTTTGACCAAAATATTTAAATATTAAAAATAAAATGGTAATGTTGCTTATAGACAAGTAACTTTTTTTTTTTTTTTTTTTTCACACATACGTAAAGGTACAATCTCATATTTGTCAATGGATAAAGAGTTACAGGGCGAGTAAAAAACGGAATAAAAAACAAATATATTTCATGTAAGAAATTATGAAGCACAAAATGGACGAATAATTATTAAACTGCTTCTTTAAGTAAATAAATATATTAATTACCTGTTTACAATTTTATAAATGTTTACACGAAATCCTCTTCTAAACAAGTTCGTCCAAAAATGTTATTTTTTAAGACGATGTATCGCTCTCCAAATGGAATGATTAGCTGGATTTGCGCAGTAAGTGAACTCAAACCTCATATTGGATGCAGAAGCAAGGTTGCTAATAGTCTGTATCACAGACTGGGAAACTATTTAATAAAGTACCCATCTACATAGCACGCTGTGTGAGAGTTTATCAGTTGAAATAACATTTGTAAATTGTAGAGTAATTGAAATAATTTTCTCACTTGAAAAGACTTAATTAATGAACTTTCAGTTCATAAAAATAAATTGGTGCTTCCTAGTTTTATGTTATACTCGAAGACCCTACTCTGTTCTAGTAGAGACTTTCATTTTGATGTATTGTTTTGTTTTTGTCAGCAAAAGACTCAATTATTAATTTAAGCGCCGTCGAAGAAACATTCTCTATTTTCGTACAGTCCCTATTTTTGTTGCCAAATTTTGAAAACAATACGACCATAGGTGTTCACCTAGTTACTTTAACAATCCATCTTTTCTTTTTAAAAAATCATTACACTCAATGTGAGTAAGTTCTGAATACTCCTAGAGGTCGTTTTTTTACTTCTCTCCTACCCGGCACCCCTATCCGGCACCCCTATCAATTGATGGGAATGCATCCCCCTGGATCAATCTCTTTTGATGTAGTCTGGCTGTACAAATACATTGGAAATTAACGTGCATGAATGATTGGCTCCAGCCTTAATAACATTTGGATGTCACGTAGCTTCAAAACAAACACCATGGCACGAGTAAATCAAACTTGTTTTCCTGTCGTGTTGGCGCTTCAAACCTACACGGCTGAAGAAAGTCAAGGTCGGGCTAAAGCACAATAATATATCGGACGCTGGACACGGCTTTTAAGCTTAAGTATGACTATTTTTGGTTGCATAACAATGCATGCATTTATTGTATTTGAGCTATTAAAGCTTTCTCCTATCAATTTGCTCATATCTGGTACATTGTGCAATGTGGGGTTCGGGTGATAAAAAAAATCTGCAGATTAGAGCAAAACTGGCCGACATCGCACACTTTCTGGAGAAAAAAAATCTACCACAACTTAAATATTAAACACAAAAAAAAATATTTAAAAATATTACCTTTAACATTTCATAAATCGGTCGTTAAAATTATTAGAGCACATTGCTGCGAAAGGGAAAGAAAGCGTTCTCTTGAAATTTCTGTAAAATAGGCTGCGTTTGTTAATAGAATACATTAGAATATTTTGGTATGTATGTATGCACTGTTAAAAATGATCTTAAAATAACGGCGTTTTGACTGTTAGCCGGGACTCAAAACGTGCAAAAAACTGTAAAAAGGGACTCGAAACGTGCAAATGACTGTAAAAAAACGTGGTTTTAATTGAAATCGCTGTTATTTTAATGAACATTTTTAACAGTGTGTGTGCATAGTATGAATTTGACATCGGTTATAACTGGTATTCTCATAACAACGCTTGCATGGGGGTGACATCAAATTGACGTCAAGTGTACTTTTGCACACATCCGAAAGTCTAATTATTCCTATGAATTTATCTTTATTTCCCCGGTTGTTAGGCATCGACCCCAGAGATTCAATACATTGCATTTATCTATTTTCGATCCCTAAGCGAATTATCGTTTTCGTTAATTCATCCGCAAATGCAGTGAATTTCAAAAGAAAATAAAAATATACGGAAATCTTACATGCAATTGCAAAGCGTACCCATAGCTCCAGATACACATCAACAAAGTGTAATATACAGAAGAGGCAATTTTATATCGTAATTGGAAACTGCGGATAAAAGCGTAATACATTCCTTTGCTGAATGGTTTTGCAATTTTTTCTTTGGAGTATGTGTGTAATTATAAAACTTTGAATATTCGTCCAGGTCATTTCATCCCCAGGGTCCACGAAGGAACGTATTATACTCTATAGCATACAGAAAGTGTCTTCATTATTCATGCTTTGCAATTTTAACTCGAAGAGAAGAAAAAATATCACAATTAGAGAACCTTGAACTTCAAATGACTTCATTCGCCAACGTATAAAATAAGAGCTAATACAAGAGGTATTTACGAAGGAGTCAATTGCCACACGAGTGGCAATTCTTTGGATGTAATCTTCACGTGTTTCTTTCACTTCGTGGCCTGTTCTCATTGTCAGTACTGACAGGTATGAAAGCTATGTAATCTTAGGCATGTTAGCTGGCAGGCAATAAAAATCATTTGCTTTTTATAGGGACCTAGAGAACAAATAATAATAAACGCCAAATTTTCTTAGAGAAAGAACCGCTTGTTCAACATTAATAGGATGTTTAAAGCTTTTTAGGCTAGCAAAGCAACATTTGAACCTACTATATTTGTATATTAAAGACATGACAAATGCAGCTTCTTTTGTGTTATTTTTGTTTAAAGAGTTGAAACTGAAAATCCGGATATTATAATTGGTACAGAATCCTGGTTAGATTCAAATACTGTATCAAATCTGCCGAGATTTTTCCCCCACACTTTCAGGTATTTAGGAATGACAGAAATACCAACGGAGGTGGAGTCTTCGTGTGTGTTACTGACTCCATCCCCTGCTTTGAAAGAACTGATCTCCAAAGTAATGACTCAGAACAAATTTGGTGCCAGGCTACTTTGAAAGGTCAAACCTTGCACATAGGTGGCTATTATTGTCCCCCTGATGAACAACTCTCTACCATTCACCATCTGGAAAATAATATCGCCATGATTAACAGCTCTGAAAGATCGCCTGTTGTTATTTTGGACTTTAATGTTCCCGGTGTTGTTTGGATCAATGATGTGCCTAGCGGGCCCCAGAATCCGCTCCACAAAACCTTAATAGACTTTATGGTCGATAATCACTTAGTGCAGAAAGTCGACTTAACAACAAGAAGGGATGCAAATGGCACTGAAAATACACTGGACTTGTTATTAAATCTCACCCGGACTTTTCACTGATGTAATGACCGCATGCGGGATCAGTGATCACAGTATTGTGAAAGCTCAGTTTCCAAACGAAGACAAGTGTTCCTCAGAAACCGTTCTCGCAAAATCACTTCTTTAAGAAATAGGATGATGCTGCATTTAAACAGCAAAGTGTCTAGTCTACGAAAGCTTCTTCGCTCTGCAACCAGGTGCAAAATCTGTTAACGAAAACTGGACTTATTTTAAGAATCTTACTCGTGTTGTGTAATGAAACTGTCCCACAAGATGGTAAAGGGCCCAGAGTTAGAACACCTGGTTTACTCCGAAACTGAAAAGGCTTTCCAGCACAAAAAAAGAAAAAAATTACAATCGAGCAATGTTGAGTGGCAAAGACTCTGACTGGGAGCAGGTGTTAAAGTTTCGAAACAAGGGACCGCACCATCAGGAGCGCACACCGACTTTATGTTTCTGGAGATGCTCGAAAGCGAAAAATCCCAAAGACTTTGTGGCGTTTATGGAAATCTAGACGCCAGATTATATGGGGTCCAAACATTGTGAAAGTGAATAACAGCTTAGTCACAGATGACAAGAAAAAGCAAGAGAAGCGTGGCAATCAAGTTCCAGAGTGTTTTTACCAAGGAGGGACTCTTCATGACATCACTGCGAGAGTCGTTATGACGAACATGCCCCCCATAAAGAGGAGCTGGGAGTTGCAAAACTTCTCTCCCACATCAGTGTGACAAAGGCAATTGGCCCAGACCAAATGCCGAACCACGGCCCTCAAGATGCAGCGAGGGAGATTGTGCCCATTTTGAGTGTATTATCCCAACAGTTCATGATTACTGTGAGCTCCTCTGGCTTGGAAGAAAAGCAAAAACACCGCTCTTTAAAAAGGGAGCTACTACTGATCCAGCTAACTACAGCCAGTATCGCTGAAAGGCCATTGCTGTAAACTCCTTGAGCATATCGTGGACAGCAATCTGATGAGACACCTGAATAAGTATAATATCCTGTCGGACAATCAACATGCCATTCAATAAAAAGATTCACGTGAGTCCCAACTTATAATCACAACCCAAGACTTGGCTAAGAACTTTGACTGCAAAACTACCACTGTCCTACTGTCTAATTTCAAAAGCATTGATGTATTCCGCACAACGTCTCGGGCAAAAATTGACTTCTACGGGATGTTCATTAACATCAAAAGTGTGATTGCGGATCCTCAACGGGCGCCTTCCAAAGTGTCTGTGTTGAATGGAAATGCTTTTTTTTTGTCCAGCTGGCAACCAGGTTTAGTGGTACCCGCAAGGGTTACCGTTTTGGGCCCTAATCTATTCCTTTCACATTAATGACATTCATGAGAATCCCTTTTAACAGCACGACAGACTATTCGCCGACGCTGCCTTCGTATAGGAAAATCAATGGTCCTGAGGATGAAAAGTTCTCAAAATGAATGGGGACACATGGTCCAATTTAGTCCCAAAAGTGGGGCAGGCAATTTAACCCATCTAAATGCAAAACCAGAGGGTGGTATCCAGGAAAAGAGATCAGGTGAACAACATCGGAATTACAACATCTTTGGAGTCACTTGGAGGAAACAATCTGCAACCAGTACCTTGGTATCAACATTCAAAATAATCTCCGTTGGAATAATCCAACACAACCTTCCACATGCTGAAAGCAATCCGTTGTTACTTTAATGTCTTGAGAGGAATTTTCATCTAATGTTCCCAGACTGTTTTAAAAGTAAATTGTATCTCACTCTTGTGAGACCGCATTTAGAATTATGATACTGCGGCCATTGGGGACCCTTACACGCCAAAAAAACATTGTGCCTATTGAGCGTATCCAAAAACAAGCAGCATGTTTCGTTACAAACACCATATGGTAAAGTACCAGTGTCACCGCTCTACTGAATACACTGGGATGGGATACCCTTCAACGCAGACGCGAGGTTCATCGCCTGACCTGCCTGTACAAGATGATTAACGGGCAGCTTGACATCAACTACCGGAAATACACCAGACCTGCACCTGACAGACCCAGAAGAGGACATTCAGACCAATTATATATTCAACCAGCAAGCACCGATGTATACGCAAATTCCTACTTCCCCAGAACCATAAAAGCATGGAACCAACTCCACCCTTCTGCCGTTCTTCAGACAAATCCTGCTAACTTCAAATCTTTTATTTCAATTTAACGTCCACCCTCCTGCCACCTCCAGTTAAAACTCTACAACCAGGAGTATTTTGGAGGAAACACCACCAAGTACCAAGTACGATGGCATGATTAAAAATATTCAGACAAAATGAAATTGATCCTTACTGAAATCACTTCCACAAAATATATGTGCTAATCCCGGCTAATACACCTTTCGCTTGCCAGATCAATATCTTACTATAAGCCTGAAGTACAATGTCTGAATCCGAGTCTGAATCCAGGTGTGGCAGGAGATATAGTCCTCCGGGCTCAACAATGGTGAACAATAGGGCAATCAATCCAATTGACTCTTCACGCGACATTAGTTTCACGCTTTATTCCGTTGTCTATGGAGTCCGGACTATGATCACAGGTCTGAATGCGTTTGTGTCAGAAAAACCCACTGACCTCTACACATGGATAGCGGGTCGGAGTCGTCGATTGAAACAACAGGAAGTTGCTTTTCGCCTTAGCAATATGGCGGGAGACAATGCATACATCTGCTGGTACACATATTCCACACGGATGTTCTATTGTTATACAAAATTCCTTTAACTTTGACAATAAAGTGAAGCCACATTGTACAGGTCAAAATGCAACTTCCTGTTGTTTCACTCGGCGACCATTCAACTGTGTGGCAGCCCTCTATCCATGTGTAGAGGTCAGTGGAAAAAACATGCCAGACATACTGTAATTCTGGCAGGGATGTCAACACCATGATTTTCCGTGACAAGATTTGCTGGGAACCGCCACTAACTCTTGCTGTTTTTACTGTTTTTACAGAATGTTAACATTAAAATTGTTTTCAAATTTGTGGAAGCGATTTCAATGAGGGTCCATTTCACGTCTGAATATTTATTTGTTCATGCCTTTATGTCCCTTTGAAAATTTGCATATTAAAGGCCATTCCATTTTTTTGCAACTGCTCTGATTTTGTGGGAGCTGTTTTCACATGTTCCTGTCCCATTTCTTTGCCCTGTTAGTGGGGCGATATATTTGCGTTAAATCTAATCATTATTCAATGTTAACAAAATATATGCAATTAATATTTGATCCAAAATTTAAATGTGAAATTACCGGGGTTCTTTTTTCAAGGTATTCACGTACCAATATGTGACCACCTTTTTAGGTGCATTTGGAGCAATTTTGTATGGAGATAGGTGGCAAAGAGGAAAAGATCTTCATGTTAAATCAGCTCTTTTTTCACCTTTGTACCCCTGTGGTCGGGAATTTTCTTCTTTTTGCACTACCCAGGATCTTGGCACCTCGGAATCTGGCAAATCCATTGAAACGTAAAATGTCAAATAACAGTTCGCTTACATTTCCAATGGCAGACGCACAGTTTAACAAGACATAATGAGAAACCTTCAAGGAGATTTCTCTCGGGGTGTGAGATCCATGAAATTAACATTTTCTATTTTGGAAGTAAAGAAACAAAATGTGAAAAAAAGTATCAAAATGCCGCCGTTTTGTTATGATTACCTTCAAATTATGACCATTACCAAAATTCTGCCATTGTTTTGGCAGTTTTTGTGTCATTTACGTTTAAAAGTGTATATAAGCCCTACGTAAATATTTAGCAAGGTTATGCAGACAACATTCTCATTCATAGTGGTTCGTACTACCCTCGTAATTCATTATTACATCAAAGCGTTATTTTGTTAAATAGCGATCTAGCCGAGGAGAACACAAAGGGTTATTTCCAAGAGATTGTGGCTTAATTTGGTTCTGTTAAAGTTTCAGCCCCACGATGAAGACATTAATCAATGGTAATCGAATTTATTACAAAATCAGAAAGCGTGGTTTCCAATTCGCTTATTCACGCTATCGGTACTATTCATATCCACTAATGGCATCTGTTTAGAACTTTTAAACAAAATGCGACTCAATTAAGTTTATCTTATTAAGAATAGCTGACTTTCTTGTAAAGAATATCTTTTTGCTGGTCGGTACGACCAGCCAGTAAGAGCAAATCCGTGTAACTGACTGACTGAAGTCAAATGTGATGTCTTCTTTGATTAATGGATTAAAGGGGCATTCTTTGATTTACCAATTAAAAGGCCATTTGCTAATTAAAGAGACATTCCTTATTTTACCAATTAAAGCGGCACTCTGAGATCAATTCATTAACCAATTAAAGGGCATTCCTTTACTTACCAATTAAAGAAGCATTCTTTGATTGACTAGTTAAAGGCTATATAGACCTATTCCTCTGATCAGTTTTCTAGGCGACCATTTAACTGTGTTGAGGGTGGTGTCCAACATTCCACTTAGCTTCAAGTGCCTTCTATGAAGGCAGACTGGCATATGGACTATATAATATAATAAATTATTATGCACGTGTGGTGCAATACCACAGTGCGATTAGCGCGTACCCCCAACACTGCACAATATGCAAATATATTGGGCATTCGGTCATGCGACTCGTCAAGAAAATATTGTTTTTATTAGTTTTGAAGCCGTTTTAAAAACTATTTTGTCAAGTCAGCTTCTTCTTTCATAATAATAATATTGGATGGCTTTTTTCGGCTGATAACAGAAAATATAATATTAATTAATCCAATATTATATAATTATGTAATGTCTTCATTGATTAGTGGATTAAAGGGGCATTCTTGATTTCCTAATTTGGGGGTCAAATTTAGGTCAAATTTGAAAAAGGCTCAAATATCAGAACTAACTAAGTCATCTTTTTGGATCACAAAATGTAACTGCAATTAATGAACTGCTTGATGTTTCCACATACCAACACTCCCCTCATCACCAAACGGATTTCAAATCCGCAATAATAACAATTTAGGATTTTCCACTTGTAAAGTGTGAATGCCTTTACCAATTTTGATATTTAAGGTGTCATTTTAAGCTTAAAATGATCTACATAAAGAAAGACAAAATTCAAAAATCAGTCACCTGCAAAGTGCCCCCTATTGATGTGACCCATCACATATACATTTTTCAATAACCGACCAGCTATACTAGCTACAGCTAGTCTTGTTAAAGACGACAGGCGTGAATGAGTAAGTAAATAAATAAGAATTCTAATTGTGGTCGGTACATTGTCTCCATGGCAAGCTTTCTGTACATAACGGATATTAATCTGTAGAATTCAGAATTATAATTGCATATTTTGCAAGTTGCATATCCACGAACTACGACCCTGTTTAAGACTTTCAAAAGAATAACATGCACATGCCATCCCTTCATGTAGATCACAGCGAACCCTTGTAAAAGGCGATATAGACCGGCAGGATTCATAGTCCGGGCTTCATAGACAACGGAATAAAGCATGAAACTAATGTTGCGTGAAGAGTCAACTGAATCGATTGCTTTATTGTTCACCATTGTAATCGGACTGTGGGCCCGGAGGACTATAATCTCCTGCCACGCCGTAACGCAAGCTCTGCACTATGAGGTAAAGCATGATCATCTACCAAGGGCTCAGTTCAGTAGCCTTGGCTGGGCATAGGCTAACAGCAGCTGACCATGTATATTCTGGGGGTATCTTACTAAATACAAGGGGTGTATTTGCTCATAATGGTGAATGAACGTATTGAACTGCGCCATGGGAGTTGAGATTAAAGCTCATAGTGATTGGTAGGGTCATAAATATTGACTTGATTTTCAACGATTACTGCGGGAACGATACCTCTTGGTTAAGAGGGACACGCGTGATGTGAAGTAGATACCTTCTATTATTGTATTAGCAGAATTACCAACAAAGGAAGAAGCGCGTATCTTTTGTGCAAGACGATCAACTTCGGCAGACGACAAAATGCCTGTATATACCAACACCTGTGAGAGATGACAACTCTCATATTACTTACTGTACAGTTGTGTGACAACAAAGGACAAAAAAAAACAATCGATTTTTTATAAAACAAAAAGCAGTTGCTTACGATGTACTTTGCTGCCATGAGAAATTCCTAAAAATGTTATTCCCGTTGAACAATTTATTTCGCTGATGGGAGGTAAGCTACTTTAATTTGTTCTATCGACAAAGAGGTTCTATATAGATATAGACGGTAAACGCGTTACGTCATCTTTAGGAATTCATCGTCTCGCATGTTTTGCCGACCACAAAGAAAACAGAGTACCAACAATAGAAAGCAATGGCTGCCTTCCCCTTTTCCACATACTGTGGGTGCCGCTTTGCAATACACTAATCGGTAGTGATACAAATTGGACATGTATGTGTGAGAGGTGGCCAGGTTTAATAATAGTCCCCTGGATCTTGTGCTCAGATACTCACTTATACCACTCCTCGCTTAGGTGCTTAAGGCGCGCTTAGGTGAAAAAAAAAAAAAAGGCCTTTTCCTGTGAGGCTGTTATTTTAATCAGACGACTGCCGTGTCTATTCATTCGTTGTGTGGCCATTGGTATGACAAAATTTAACCACACACTAGCACCCAACATCCAACAACTGATATTTGTCCGGATTGTTTGTATCGATTGACATTATGTGTGGTATCAGCACCCAAACTATAATGATTCCGTGCATATGCACATTCAGCGCCCAGCCTTGGACGACTGAGTTTTGAATGGCTTCCACCCCTTGTACCAAATAAGAAAGCAATGGCTGCCTCAACTTCTTCCACATACTGTGGGTTGCCGCTTTGCATATACAGTAATCGGTAGTGATCAAATGTGATTAAATGTGTTGAGGTGGCCAGGTATAATAACAGTGTACCTGGATCATTTGTTGTTGCTCAGATACCTCCCCTTTTTTTTTCTTCCCCATAATGAATGCTGCGCCTTAGGGAAAAAGATTTATCATTATTGAATGCGGTTTAGTTTCTTTTAAATTAAGACGACTGACGTGTCATTCAAATCTTGTGTGGCATGGTCGAACCAAACAAAATTAACCACCCAATAACCCAATAGCAACCCAACATCCAACAACTGAATTTTTGCGGATTGTTTTGTATCGTAATTGACATATTGATTTGGGTGTTACAAGCCCCAAAACTAATAATATATTATTTATTCCGTGCAATAATTCAAAATGGTTCGCGCCCCAGCACAGGACGACTGGGTTTTTGAATGGGCTTCACCACCCCACGATCACAAAACCCCCTTGCTACTATCGAGCTAACAATCATTTTCTTTCTATCACATCTCTACATACAAACCCATATCTATAGATTAAAAAAAGATTGGAATGTGCATTCCGTTCGATTCTTTCCAGGGTATAGATGGTTGTTTCATAGTGCGCACCGCCTCCACATTTGGAAATTCTCTCGCCATTTTATAATCCGTTTTATAAATTCGCGTATAAACATTCGATGGGTGAATACTTTGTTTGAACAAAAGTATTCGACGTGAAGATAACACGTATAACCAGCAGAAGAATTATAATATTATTATGCAAGACATTTCAACATCACACTGTTTGAGAAGACAACCAGGCTATTTATGTTTTCGTGGTAAGATTAATAAGAAATCCTAGAGCGCGCAGTTTAAAATTCTGTTTTAAAAAAAAAAGGAAATATTTCATGATTCTTAATATTTTTGGAAAATTTGGTATGGATGGAAAGCTTAAGTAACGTAGATTACATATAAATCAAAATAAGTTGAAAATTGTCCACATTTGTTGAGTATTTTTGGCCCCTTTTACTTTTCCGCCCAATAGCTTACTCGAATACGATTCCGACAAATCCAAATCCGCATGGCAAATGGTGACGTCAAAGTTGATGAACCATCATGATCGCAGTGTTGCCACTTTCCTCTTCGAGTGAACTCTGCGCTTCGATGTGTTTTTTTAATATAATTGTATGTAAGATAAATAATTAAACACAACGAAATGACACATAAATTAGTCATTCTGTAACTTTATTCAAATTTTAAAATATTCTTTTCATCATTAATCCTCAAATTACAGGTTTTCAGCAATGACAAAAAATAAACAATTCCAGTCACCAAAACGATGTTTTTTCTTTCCTGTAATTTGAGAACTTGGTGAAATATTAATAGAAAGAATTTTTGCATCCCTTCTCCAGCTGTCGCAAAATCCCTAAAATAATTTTTCGTCAACACCAAAACCACTATAAGTATATTTTCACCCTCGTGTCACCTCTAGGACTTCTTCGAAGGTACAGGCAATGAATGAGGGGCAGGCAGTGGGTTGGTGGAAATTGAACATTCACATTTTAAAACCTATTGAAACAGTAGTCCGGATACAGCAGAAAAATCAAAAAAAAAAATCCTATGCCTTATAATGATAAGCATTCAAATCAGACCGTAAGCGCATTAGAGCTAATTATCTCTACAAAAGAATTTGCTAATCGTATTGGATTCAGTGGATTCAATGTAATGTCATGACTTTTGCTTCGAACACAAAAGTTCTTGCCATATCTTTCTAAAATGTAACTGGAAAAGCCGATTATCTGTTGGTTAATGAAACAGGTGAATCGGCCCCAAATATTTTCTTTTTCTGTCTCCTCTTCCAAGTACTCGACGCGTCAAAATTTTCTTCTGGTGACACAGATGAGTTGAATCTACTATAGCTCATGATTATAACCCATTCGTAGATTCATAATCCCAAAATTAGTGTTGCCATAGTGTAACTTTTCATTGCATACACAAAAAATATAATTTTCACCAGCATTGGTCATCCCTTTTGACGTCACGAGGAGAAAATTGGCGCTTTGATCTAACGGAACATGGCGAAAACTCCGCCCGTTTTCTTAGTATGTCTAAAAAGCAAAAATTAAAATGCCCTACTTCTGTAATTACATCAATTGTATACTTTTTCGGAATTCGTGAGTATTGTACATATATTATGAATGTAAGTCAACTGAGCTTGACAAAACATTATTACTATGACATCTCTTTTCTTTCATGTGAATACTTCAAGTTACATAAGGTGCCACCAATAGTTGGACGGCGAATCTGGAGTATAGAATAACTTGTCCTTAGTTATTTTACATAGCTTATCTACTTACGTTAAATGAATAAGATCTAACAAAGATATTTAACTTCATAAATTGCTTAGGCCTTTTCATCCAGGCGCTACAAAACTATCAGTTTCCCATTCTTGAGGAATTTTCGGAAGTGTAAACGCGGCATTGTGAGGGTCCTCAAAAATATATTCTTATTTCTTTCCTGGTCCAAGCATTCGTAGGAATTGTATTCCAATTTTATTATTGGTGGGTGGTTTAAGAGGGGTAGCCCAGACATTTTGTTGTTATAAAGATCAGAATCGAAGGTATGAAATTGATCTGATGGCACATGAAATACAAATTTTACGCTCATAAAACAGTACTTCAGTCGGTCGGTTGGTCGGTCGGTTGGTCGGTTGATCGATCGAAACGCCGGTCGGTATGCGTTGGCAGCCTGACAGGTCATTTGGTCGGAAGTGGGGATCTAAAACGAAAAAGGAGGGAAAATGAGTGCGCTACATTCACTTTTATAGCATAAAAAAAAACATAAACATTTTAAACATTTTTTATTTTTAATGAGCTTATAATGATAATGCAGAATTTTCCCAAATCCAATTAGCAGAAAAAGCTTGGTCCAAATACAAGCATCTTGAAAAAAATAATTCATCAGCATGGCAAGCAGCGCTAGGGTCAAGGAAAATATGTTTAGTTATAACGTAAACAGCGCCGGGCACCAAATCGTGTTTGGAAATTCGACTTTGTTTCGGAAACAATGTATGACAGCTGTTAACCTTCACTCCAACATATCGATTAGAGGCCGTGTTGATTTAAAAAATCGAGTTAATAAATTGGACACAATTTTAATCCACTGCATGTTTTCTTGTCTCTTCCCTTCAACTGAGGTTTTTCTATAAAGTTGGCCTGAGTAATCTTTTCAGCACAATGAGCTAACACAAAGATCCTCCATGAACTGCTCTCATAATAACGTTTGATTCAATTATATAATTTTTCCATCCGACTTTAATCAAGAAATCGTTTTTTCAGGACGACAGCAAAATCGACCCAATTATATTCCTTGATGATATTGTCGATAAGTTTAATTTGCTTTCTTTCCTTGGTCTTGTCCAGGCATGTTAGGTAACTACGATGTGGAACTTTGTTACATAAATTTTGACTACCTCTAAAAATTGTACTCAGTAACATAACAAGGTCTACTACATTTAAAAAAAAAATGTAATATTATCATTATAACGACTTTCTCATATGTATCAGTCATAAATAAGTTCAACACAGGTTGACCCACCGCATGCTTAGAGCCTCCGTTACGATCAACACCAAAACTAGAGAAGAGCAAGATGTATGAAGCATCAAGAAAACCAAATGCAGAGCACTGATAGCCTAATGTGTGGATTTCAACTGAAGTTGTCCAACAAGTTTGAGGCTCTACAGTTGGATTCAGGCAAAGATCCGCGACAACAACATGTCTGAGGCCCATCACTTCTGCAATTATGGAGATTGGCGGTAAGAAAGTGCTGGCATAGATAAGACATCAATACCCTGAAAAGCTTTCTATGACACAAACACTGAAGGAGAAAAGACCAGATGAAGAGGAGTTGGATGGGAATCCAAGAAAAAACATGTCGAACCCACGGAGACTGCAAGACCAATCAGGCGACGTATGAAAGAGAAATTCTCTTACAATGAGCAAGAACAGCTGGAAGCTCTTGAAAACAACAGCAAAGACGGAAACCGTGTCTAGGAAGAACAACATCATAGCCCTGAAGGATAAAGATGGCACTCTAACTGAAGATCTCGATAGGATGGTCAAAAGATGTGAAGAGATTTACACCAACCTCTACACACCAGGCAACCACGAGAAAAACCTTTTGCTGAATCATGTACCCAAAAAGTGGAAACACCACCCCCTTTCCATCATGCCTTCGGAATAAGAGATGCAGTAACGAAACTAAATAAAAGGCGGGAGATAAAGCCCCTGGAGAAGGACAGTATTACAGAGGGTTCTTCAAGATGTAGGTTAACCATTATTGAGGTAATTACAAAGCTTTCAAAAGATGCCTTAAACAAGTGAAAGAGTCCCCAGCAACTGGAAGAATGCAATCTGTAGTTATTCTCCTAAGAAAGGAGATACATCTGACATCAAAACTACAGGCCAATAAGCCTTCTACCTGTTAAGTACAAGGTGTAGTCTCACAGGTCCTGCTGAAAAGATGCTGAACACTCTGGAACAACACCACCACGACCAAGCTGTTTTGTTAGACAAGATTTTCTACCACTGACACATACAGTTGTTTAGCCATCTACAAAGAAACAGCCAATGAGTATAAAGATCCCCACTCAGCTTGGCCTTGTTGACTATAAAAGCGTTTTGACTCTGTTGAATTCAAACCAATCTTCACAGCACTTGAAAACCAAGGAGCTGACCCATCCCTACATCAATCTTCTTACGTTGACCGTTTACCGTGGAGCCTCTTCCACCCTAAAGCCTCCACAAGGGACCAGTGACAAATCAAGCAGAGAGGGGAGCAAGACAGGATACAAACATATCCCCAACTCTTCTCTTCACCTCATCATGCCTTCACGATGCCCATCGATAAAGGAGACTAAACTACTGGGAAGGAACGGACTCGAACAATGATGGTAAACAAAATCTCTCTGCATTCATGATCTTTTTGCCGACGATATTACCTGATTGCCAAGTCCCAGAGAATTGGGAACGCATGCTAAATGGTATTCACAGCACCAGCAAACCGGTCGGACTCAGCATGGCATGTTGGGAAAACCAAAGTGATATTAATGACCATCACAAGGATTCCGAGATAACGTAGACGGAAAAGGTCATTGAAGAGGTCACATCTACATCCATCTACCTTAGGAAGACCGTGATGCGTGATGGTGACTTACCTTTACTGCCTGAGATGCAAGAAGGAAGAATTGGACTAAGCCTGGGCAGCATTTTGCAAAAGTGGAAAACATCATGAAAAATAAGTACAAACAAGGTAATGGAGTTAAGAAGAAAGTGTTCAATGAATAATTCTCCTGTTATGACATTCGGCAGTGAAACGTGGGCTTTGAATCACCACGATGGAGATGCTTTGCAGGTCACAGAGGAAGGTGGATCGAATCATGCTTGGCATCAGACTTCAAGATAAAAAGAGAAAATGCTGGATCAGCTCACAGAAAGGAGTTACTGATATTATCGACTGCCATTAGGAGTTTGCCAAACATAGATGGGAAGGTCACGTTGCTAGACTAAAGGATAAACATGTGGACCATCCAGGAGTGACAGAGTGGACCCCCAGAGAATGGACAGAAAGCCAGGACGTCCAAAACCAGATGGAGAGACAAAATGACAAAACAACTGGTCCAATTGGACAAGAAATGGACTAAAGATAGGTTTGTGGAAACATTCTAGGGAGGGTTCCTCCTTCGTGGTGATCTAAGCCCTGGATATGGATATGAAAATTATAATTTTTCGTGATAAAATGTTCTACTCAAAAAGTCAACTAAGAACCAATTAGAACATTGAACGAATGGACATTTGAGGAAGGCATCTATGTGGGCCGTCAATTCACCCACTGTCTGTAGCAGATGCCCTGACGGAATTGTCATTGTTTGGATTCCAATTTCTATAAATCATTAAGGTTGTCTTGGGCTATACGCGCTCATGGAAAGCACCGTGGTCCACAAATTTCGAATAAACAGTAGGATATTGAGAGGTGAGGGTTTTGCATATTTTTCAGGGTGTTAGATATTGAAGGAGGGTTCAATCCTTGGTCATGTGGAGAGTATGCCTTTGTTGACAAGTACAAAACCTGTTGTGACATTTACAAATTTACTGGACACAATCGGCCTACTGAAACTGATAATCCGCTCTGCGCTAATCTCTAGTACACGCTTGGCCATGGCCAAATTCCAGTTAGTTTTGTTATGTGTGTATTGAGTTTGTGATAATTTAATATTTTGCATTTCAAAGTTGTGTTCAAAGAACAAACGTTAAGTAAATTTAAAAAAAAAATTTTTGGGGGGGGCCCGATGTTTGTTATTGATTACACCTGCGTGAAACTTTGAATAAGGACTTGAATCAAATCAATCGTCTACATGCATAGCTCCATTAATGTACATTTGAGATGGATACCATAAACCATTTATCATGGACCATTAAAATAATTCCTCTTACCTATCACGATGAATGAACAGACCTAAACTTTTTAACGAGGTTCACTCATTTTGAAATCTTCAATAGTTTCTCGAATGATTACAACCTAGTTTTCGAGGAGATTCATGATATATAATTTATTGTAAGCGACCAACCAGTCTAGTGGAAGACTTCAATATTCAGGCACAATTCCAAGCTATCGGAGGTGCTATGGTTTTGTGATTTGTTACCAATGAATTGACGAAAAGGACATTGAACTAAGTGTACCAGAACAATTTTCTATAGCAATTATTCAATGCATTTTCTATGTAATTGCTTAGCATTATGAAAGCAACGGATTTTAAACAACTCGAAAATCATATCATATTTCATCGCCTGATTAGCGTCAAAACGGGAAAAACGTAGAACCAAATACTGATTTTCCTCACATAAACGATAAAAATGTACTTGAAATACTTAACACCTGAAAACGCCCCAGCACACTCTGCACGTGACGCATTATGGGATTACGGCGGCAAACCACCGGACAAAATCTTTTCCACGTTTTCTTTCTCGCATGACATTTGAGATGTGGATGTTTGTTTTTTCATCTTCAAAGCAAATTTGACATTGCCAGGCAAGGTGGATTAGGAAGTGCTAAAGCGGCACGTTTTGTGAGTAATCATAAAGGAGCACTCGCGCCCGCGGTTTAATCACAGCCTCATTTACCCCGGGGGGGGGGGGGGGTACTCGGTGGAAAAAGGGAGGTACATATGTGCAGCCGATAGGGTCGCATTTTCACGCCTACGATAAACAAGGGGTCGTTTTTCACACCCCACCAGGTACTATTTAAAAAAAAGATGGGTCACTTTTTGAGGTCATTGCTATATAAAATGGGTCTATTTGGTCAATTTTGGTTCGCAATTTGTTTTACTATTTGAAAAGGGGTCAATTTTTCCGTTTTCGCTAAAATCACAAGAAAAGGTTGATTTTGATTTTTGGAAAAGTTACTATGAAAATGGCCGATCTTGCTAAGATTACTATGAACATGGTGCGACGAAATTTCAAGTCCAAATATTAAAGGGTCGAAATTTCGGGACCAACTATATAAATGGGGCTATTTTTGTACAATTGGGTCACATCTAAAAATGGGTCGAGTTTTTACTGGCGGACGCACACCCGTACCAATTTTGGGTAGAGTACCCCGGGCATTTACCTGCAGACAAAGAAATCATTAGTGTCAATTAGCTTTGATTTACGGACGTGTTGTATTATTTTCTCTTCCTTTTGATACAAGCAATAGGAGTAACTGCAAGTTTATTGTTTTACTTTCACAAAGAGAATAAACAATATTAAAATGCAGTAAAGCCCCACACCGAGCAAGATTTGTGTGCTATCAAAATAGTATATGGCAGGATTATAATATTGTCCAAATAACACCATTAACCATTTAAAGGAACACAATGGTATGAAAAATCTTGTCCAGACATAATGAAATGAACCCTTATTGAAATCATTCCACAAATTGTAAAACCAGTAAAAAACAGCAGAGTTCTGTTGGCAGTTTGTGGCAATTTCCTGCCACGGAAATTCAAGGTGTTGACATTCCTTGCCAGATTACAGTGTATCTGGTACGTTTTTTGACACATTCAAAAGCATTCAGACCGGGATCAGACATGTTTTCAAGGCTGTGCCGGCATTATACCTTTTTTGATTAATGCTGGCTGTAATGTCAGCATCCTTGGCTCAAAAGTAAGCTTACAAGGAAATTTACTAGTTACCTTTTCATGTTTTTTTAATGTTAACACCCCAATTCTTTTCAAATTTGTGGTAAGTGATTTAAGTGTAAAGGGCCATTTCATTATGTAGAATATTTCTTATGTCATTTGCCACTTTTAAAGGAAATATTGTCCAGATTTTTGTCAAGCTCAGTTTGACTTACATTCTTAAACCTATATGTACATACATCACGAATTCCCCCCAAAAATATACAAATTTGATGTAAAATTAACAAAAAGAGGCATTTTAATTTTTGCTTTTGGACATACGAAAGAAAACGGGCGGATTTTTCGCAACGGCTTCCTGATCAAAAGACCCAATTTTTTGCTCTCATCGTGACGTCAAAGTGAGACCACCCGAAAACATCGTGTTTGTTGAATCGAAGTGTTATGCTGACATGTTGTAAGTTGGAGGGATTAATGAAAGGAATAATAAAAATTAGAAGTACAGAATGACATATTTTGTTTTCAATTTCGTTCTGTTACTAGTATGAAGTGGCAAAACACTGCCGATATGATGGTTCAACCAACGACGTAAAGTATGGTGGTCATCACTTTGGACGTCACCATTTGCCTGCCATGCGATGTGATTTGTCGGACGGAATCGTTTTCGAGTAAGCTATTGGGCGGGAAATTATAAAAGGGCAAAATATCAACAAATGTGGACATTTTTCAACTTATTGCTGTAATGTATTCTACGTTACTTAAGCTTCCATCCATACCAAATTTTCCAATATTCAGAATCATGACATATTTCCTTTAACAACGTCTCCGAAGTCAGGTTGAAGGACCGAAGATAGAGAATAGGGCTTATTTTTGGATCTTTCAAATATCACTATGGATCCTAATCCGGAACCCTAACTTTAATATGGGTTCGCGATGTGCTTCTCTCGACTTTTAAACGAAGACTCTTGCAATTAAATTACCTTTTGTCTTGAATCCACATACCTGATTATCAAACAATTTCAAATGCAGGGGGGGAAAGGCAGCACGACAAGCAACAAAAATCTTTATACAGTAATCTGAACTTTAAGATATACCAAAAAATCTAGTTCTTCGTGCGAGGTCTGCTTTGAAAAAATTATATGTATTATGGAGCGGAGAGTGGTCCATTAACCCAAAAGCTCGGTTAAGAATAAAGGACGCTACAACTCAATTAACGGTGAAAGAGTACCTACATTAGTTGGAAGGGACCTCAATCCCACACTTAGCAAGGGGGGGGTATATGGGTTGTCACGTGTGTTATCGTTGACGTCAAGGTCAGAAATACCCTTTAAACAAAACAAAGGAAGCCGTTGTGTACAAATCATGAAATCGGGTTTTTTTTTTAATCTAACGAATGATCAAAAATTTGAAGGTCCAAAACAAAATCAGATTTATCCACAAAAAATGTTCTTCTGTTACAAATGATTCACTTTCAGACACAACGGGGATCTTTTATTCCAAAAATGAAAGCTTTTGGATTGAAAAGATTGAAAGATGACAGCAGACAAAGTAATACCAATTGAGTCGGGTATACCGCACCGATCTACCATCACGGGACATCAAATCTATTGCAAGTTTTGAACTTGCCAACTCCTTATATATAATATTTGAAAACTGAGTATTTCCCACAATACCCAAAAACTTAGAATTAAACATCATCATTGTTATGATGTCCGTGGACGTCCACGGTCAGAAATTACCCTTTAAACACAACAAACAATGAGAATTGTGCACAAATTGATCTAAATTTTATAAAAATAACACAGATAATGATTATTAATCATATTGGTTTCAGAATTGGTAGTCCAAAACCTGATTACTGTATTACACTTAATGAAGTTTACATTAGATACGATTACTTATTAGTGTCCACTAATGTCCACCGTTAAAAGCAGAGCGTTGGCACCTTCAGCGATAGGTCCCACAGCGAGGAAAGACTCAAAAAAATGACAGCATGCAATGTAATTCCACGGTAAATCTTCCCATGGGAATCTAAGTAGTACGGAAAAAAAAACGTGGCCAACAGTCAAGACGACGGGGTTTCTCTCGACGCGACACTATATTAGGCAATACAATCCATGTCTTCTATACCCCACCATTAGTCTGCTGTAATAACTCTGAAGATCTTTTGGCTTAAAAGATGACAGCAGACGTTCAGATTTTCAAGCAACTGTGGTAGTCTCAATATTATAAAATCCTGGCACTAGGTATGACCATTATTGCCGTTCAAAACATAGCTATAACTATATGTACGCTCCGGTTACTACTGCTGGCCCTGAGTTCTTCCAGTAAGCACCATTATCTCACAGCCTAATTTCCCAATATTTCTAAAAATAATCATTCGAGCATAAATTTTTTGTTTTTTTCATTTTCATGGCATCAAACATAACATTGCGTGACCATCGGATTTCACATAAATGACATCTGCATTGCACTGCATCTTAATAAATAAACATCATGGAAACCGCAAAGTTTGCAGTCTGTTTGATCTAGAATGCATTAAACAAGTTGACTCATTTTCTTACATTAGGCCTTTTTGGGGAAATGCCACTTTTGCTCGTGCACAATTCTTCGGTTAACTAACATCTGGTCTGATTCAACTATAGATAAGGGGAATATCATAGAAACGAAGTATTTTTCCGAGTGGAGAGGAGAAATATTTCTCAATATAAAATTGAAAAGAAAGAAATAAAATTTTTTTAAATCACAACATGGAGGCTAATATAACAATCATGCAATAAAATGGCCTACTAACACTCGGCCAATTGCGATCACACACACAAAGGATTATCATAAGCATTTTAATCATCTTACATTAGTGACATTCATGAGAATATAACTATATGATGCATCCTGATGGGACATCCTCATCTCTCTACAGTTGTTCTTTTTCAAAAGTTTAAAAACTTGTATCTCAAAATACCACTAAGGGAATTATATTTTTCTTTTGCATGTGAATAAGTACATTCTCTGGGGAGAAAGAGATGAAAAGAAAGAAAGAAATCTTTGTAAGTAAAATAGAAAAGAAAAGTAATAAAATGTTATGTTAAATGACAAACTTAGGGATCTATATATGTGAATTACCACTATTGTCAATAAAACACCAAAGAAGGACCGTCTCCGTTTGCTGTTTATTTCTTGCACACCTGCAGACATCCGATGCATGCTTTTCCGAGAACATTCTTGGACACCCAAATCGGTAGATAGTTAGTTGACCCGTATCATTGCAACGACACTGGACTCTTGACACCAATAACAAGTGAAATTCAGCAACTCAAGAAGGATAATTATAAAGCCAATGCCCATCACTTCGTTTCTGCAACTTCTGCTATTCGTCATTGGATGACGTTGATGGAAGTGGACCAATATGGAAAATGTTTCCACTGTTGGAGTAATTTAATAGTTTGATCTGTTGGAACCCCTAAATTGGACCCTATTCAAAAGTGAACACTATAATTTGAGCCATTGCATTGATATTAGAGGGGGCCATACTAACTACCAAAGGTGCCAAAACCTTAGATTATTGTGTCTGGCGATGAACGAAAATCTTTAAATAGGACCTATGATATTCTGCTCTGGCTCTAGTGCGAAATGTTTTATTTTACCGGTTTTTTTTTTTTATTTAACCAGATGTATGTCATGACTGTTAGCAGACTCCGGCTTCGTCCTTTAAAAGTTGGTGAACGCTTATAATGGGAGAAATAAATTAATTTTTCTGTAGTTATCATACGACATAAGATTTAGCTAGAATAGGTTTTTTTTTTTTAGAGTCTATTTCACTGTAACAAAATTCGAAATAACAACTAATTTATCAAAATTGGCAGAGAAGGGGATCGAACCTGCGACAAGTACCGATTAACATGATACGAAGAAGAAGGCATTCTTAACCATATAGGCTAACAAGTATTTGTTGGGCGTTATTGGGATTTTAATCCATATAACCTTCACGCAATAAAGGACAGAGTCATCAACATCGTTAGCGATTTTTAGGCGGGGAATATATATATATATAATAGATAATAGAAATTATATATATAATATATATATATTATAATATAATATATATATTAGATACTCGTAAGAATAGCAACAATCAATATCATGCGCTATTAAGTGACTGTGCTTTTAAAGGACGATAATGCATGTATACACACAAGTTAACTACGGAAAGACATTTTGCTTCTGAGGAGTAGTTGCTTATCTGCCATTGATTGCAGCCTTTTGTAAGCCGTCATACACGATGCACACCGATCCCTAAAAGGTGATCAATTCAACTCATTTGAACATTCATATCAAACAATGATTGACAATAAGAATTACTATTCTAATATAAAAGGTGGTTGTTCTTAATTGATTTGATGATTTCAATGTTGTTTTGTAGCAAGAACATCATTGTAAGATCAAGTATTAAAGCTATTCAAATTCACCATTTAAACTCATAAAGCGGCTACTTGGTTCCAATGTCGCCTAAGGAAAGTGAAAGTAGCCAACAAGTCTCGACTTCACGGTGGGTCCTTTGCAGTTCCGCGGAGGCGATGTAGCGAAAGTCCGCAAACCAAACGGCGGGTGTGGCAACCTGGTGAATGCACCGGTTAGGGAACGGCTGCGTGGTTGTGATACCACTGATTAATTTACATAGGAATTCACCACCGTGATGGATGGAGGTCAATCAGAATCACGATAATGTTGATGACACACTCCTTATCACCAGAGTTCCACCGGCGCACTGTAATTGGCTAAGAGAAAATATGCAAATTACACTAGTGTATGGACATCATCCTAATCATAAGTTTGTCAGTGCTCCCGTAAAAGCATATGTAAGTATACCGAAATTTTTCAGAAATACGAATTAGTAATGCTTGACCTTCTCAGCCCACTATTCCCATTTCTTCTTGGACACCTTCCCAATCCGAGCTAAAATTGGATATCAAAATGGTAAACTTTCACAAAAAAACTACGTAATCTAAAGATGAGTAATTTTCAACATTAAAGGTAAAGATTTTCATTTGCTGTGAGGCCGCTATGGCATAATGACTTTATCGGTAGGCAAAGAGTATTAATAAAATAAACAATGGAAAGGTGGACATTTCTGGGGAAACAAGCTGAAAATGTCGGATTGGTGCAGAGAAAGAAATGTGTTCGAGAATAATTACACTTAAAGTTCACCAATCTCTTTGTGCATTTCAGAAAAAGGGGCAAAGTTTTCAGGGGTTAAAATTACGAAATATTTCATTGTCCTTAAATGTTGTTCAACATTTTTGTCATGTCCCAAGGATGAAAAAAGTATAGTTTGCCCTATCTATGGCTTGTTGTGTAATAAAACTATATGGTTAAAAAAAGGGGCTCAAGGTCATACTGGGGGTAAATTTTTCAGAATGGTCGATTCTTCTGAAAAGATGAGATGTGTCAATTCTTCATCTTCTGTTGTACAGAACAACAAATGAATATTTTAAACAGGTGGTTGATGGTCATTACTTTGAAAATTAATTACAGGGCCAAGTGTGATGGGTTTCTACAGGCCTCTATGGGGGTTCACTGCTTTCGTCTTATATGTCAATATTGAATCCATGTAGGTGATTTATAATGAACAGTTCTGTTTTATAATATGACCTCTTACGGCAATTTGAATCTGGTTTCAATGAAATTAGATCATTTTACAGTATTTTACCCCAGGATTGATGACCGTGAATGATTTAGGTCGGTAGTACTTAAAAATACCGGTTGTTTGTATACTAGGGCAAACTAACTTATTGATCCTTGGGAAATGATCAAAAAGTTGGAACACATTTAAGGACAATTCGAATATTTTGTAATTTACCATGTACAAACTTTGCCCCCTTATTTCTGAAAAGCACAAGAGGATTTTAGGGGAACTTTTGTATGTTATTCTAGACACATTTATGCACCACCAATTCCTGACATTTTCAGCGTGTTCCCAGAATTTCCACGTTTAGTTAAAACTAAAATCTCGGCCTACGGTCTCGAGGCCACATGATAAGAATTGTGTCAAATGCGGGATAGTGCCAATGGAGTCGGTCCATGGTATGGTTTTATGGGCAAGTCAATAAAAATATTCCATAAAGCAGAACCTTCTTGACACAAATTGTCATTTTAAAATCCAACTTTGTCACGAAAACGCAGCAGACCCATACCAACTTTTGAATTCAAAAGGGAATTATATTTTTCTTTTGCATGATGAAATTAAGTACATTCTCTGGGAGAAATCTTTTTAAGTAAAATAGAAAAGTAAAATGTTATTTAAATGACAAAATTAGGATACTATAATATGTGATATTACACTCTTGTCATAAACCACCAAAAGAAGACCGTCTCCAGTTTGCTGTTTATTTCTTGCACACCTGCAGACATCCGATGCATGCTTTTCCGAGAACATTCTTGGACACCCAAATCGGTAGTTGACCCGATATCATTGCCAAAGACACTGGACTTAAAGACACAATACAAGTGAAATTCAGCAACTCAAGAAGGATAAAGCAATCTGCCATCACTTCGTTTCTGCAACTTCTGCTATTCGTCATTGGATGACAGTTGATGACTAGATGGACAATATGGAAAATGTTTCCACATGTTTGGAGTAATTTAATAGTTTGACTCCTGTGTAACCTTAAATTGGACCCTATTCAAAAAGTGACACTACAATTTGAGACCTTGCATTGATATAGAGGGGCCATACTAACTACCAAAGGTGCCAACCTTAGATGTAGTCTGGCATGAACGAACTCTTTAAATAAGGACCTTATGATATTCTGCTCCTGTTCTAGTGGAAATGTTTTCTGGTACCGTTTTTTTTTATTTAACCAGCATTTAGTATTGCTTTTACAGCCTGCTTCGTCCTTTAAACGTCTGTGTAACTATTATAATTGGGAGAACTAAATTAATTTTTCTGTAGTTATAACTTACGAAATTACGCTTTAGCTCGAATAGGTAGACGTCTATTTCACTTTAACAAAATTCGAAATACACTAATTTATCAAAATTGAGCAGAGAGGGGATTCGAACCTGCGACAAGTACCGATTAACATGATTAAGAAGCATTCTTAACCACTAGGATAACAAGTATTTGTTGGCGTTATTGGGATTTTAATTCCATATAAACCTTCACGCAATAAAGGCAGTCATCAACATCGTTCGGATTTTTTAGGCGGGAATATATATATATATATATTAGATATAGTATATATAATAAGATTTATAGTATAATTATATATATCTATATATATAATATTAGCTACTCGTACTAATAGCAACAATCAATATCTTGATAGTGACCTGTGCCCTTTAAAGACGATCTGGCATGTAATACCCACAAGTTAACTACGAAAGACATTTGGCTTCGGGGAGTTGCTTACGTCGCCATTGATTGACAGCCTTTTGTCAGCCGTCATACACGATTGCAACCGACCCTACTGTGTTATCAATCAATTTTTTGAACTTCAATACACCGGCAATGCTTGACAATAAGAATTATGATATAAAGGGTGGTGTTCTTAATTGATTTGATTATTTCACTGCTTGTTTGTAGGCAGAAACATCATTGTAAGATAAAGTTTAAAAGCCTATTCAAATCACATTTAACTCATAAGCGCTACTTTGTTTTCACAATTCGCCTAAGGAAAGTGAAAAGTAGCCAACAATTCACGAATTCGCTTTGGGCCTTTGCCGTCGCGGTCGAGTAGCGAAAGTCGCCAACCAAATCGCGGGTTTGGCAAACATTGGTGACTGCAACCCGGCTTCGGGCGTGGTGGTGTTTGGTGGTGATCCCATGATAATTTCATGGAATTACCTCGTGCTGGATGGAGGTCAAATCATAATCACGATATGTTTATGTCACTACTTCCTTATCACCAGGTATCACCGGCGCACTGTAATTGGCTAAGAGAAATATCACATACCTAGTGTATGACATCATCCTACCTAATATACGTTTGTCAGTGCTCCCGTTAAAAGCATAGTGTAATGTATACCGACAATTTTCAGAAATACGATTAGTAAGTGCTGCCCTTCTCAGCCATATTCAATTTCTTCTGCCAACTTCCAATCCGGTAAAAATTGGATTATTCAAATGGTCCACTTCACAAAAAAAAACTACTTCATCCTAAAGATGAATCAATTTTAAACATTAAAGTAACGATCTGTTATTTGCTGTGAGGACCGCTATGGCATATACTTTATCGGTAGGCCCAGAGAGTATTATAAGTAACAATGGAAAGGGGGACAAACATTTATGGGAACAGCTGAAAAAGTTCAGAAGTGGTGCATTTTTCTATTTTCAACTTTGTGTCTAGCATTATATACCACGTAAAGTTCCCAAAAAAATCCTCTTTGTGATATTTGAGGAATAAGGGGCAAAGTTTGTACAGGGGGTTTTAAAATTACGAAAATGTCAAGTCTTAAAGGGTTCAACATGTGTCTTGTCACAAGGTTTAACAAAGGTATAGTTTGCCCTATCTATGGGCTTTTGTAGGTTTAATATACTATATGGTATAAAAAAAAGGCTTAAGGTCATCCTGGGGGTAAATTTTCAGAATGGTCGGATTCTTCTGAAAGATTGTGTCCAATTCTTAATCTAGTTTTGGACATTGCACACCAAATGAATATGTTTAAACTGGTGATTGGTCATTACTTGCAAAAATTACAGGGCCAAAGTGTGATGGGGTTCTACAGGCTCTTGGGGGGTCACTGCTTTTGTCTTATATGTCAAATATTGAATCATGTAGGGATTGAATGAACATGTTCTGTTGTAATAGGGACTCTACGAGCACATTGAATCTGGTTCAAGAAAATTCGATCATTTGAAAATATTACCCCCAGGAGGACCTTGAATGATTAGGTCTGTAGTACGTAAATCAGGGTGTAGATAGGGCACACTAACATTTTATGATCCTTGGGACATGACAAAAAAAATTTGGAACACATTTAGGACAATTCTTAATATTTTTGTAATTTTTACCCAGTACCAACTTTGCCCCCTTATTCTGAAAAAGCACAAAGAGGATTTTAGGGGACTTGTAGTATGTTATTCTAGACACATTTCTGCACTGACATTTTCAGCTTGTTCCAGAAATTTCCACGTAAAACTAAAATCTCGGCACCATACGGTTCTCGGGCCACATGATAAAGTAATTGTGTCAAATGCGGGATAGTGCCAATGGAGTCGGCCATGGTTTATGGGGTAGGTCAATAAAATATTCCGTAAAAGGAGAAAACTTGACACAAATTGTCATTTTAAAATCCACTTTGTCACGAAAAACGCAGCAGCCCATAAATTTTGAATTTCAAAAAGGAATTATAATTTTTACATTATAATCGTTTTTTTTTTGATCTTACAAGAATTTATTATAAACGGAACACGTGCATGGGGTTCTATTTTAGATTATGGCAATCTTGTTGATCTTGGGTCAGTAACTGACCTAAAATTTGTTGGGGTTACGTTCAAACCTTTTCCAACTTGAGCAAATTTGGAAGAAATACCAAGGAATAATTTACGGTACCTCGAAAATTATTATAGCTGGTTTCTTACAGAGAATGTGAACCAGCATTAAGTTTACTTTCGACAAAATTTCATAGTTTGGGAATGGAAATCTGATTTTGCAAGCAACAAACATGACCTAATGATGACTGAATATATATCAAAACTTTACCAAAATCGAAGAAGTGGAAAATGTAGTTTCGGGTGTAAGGTTTATAAATGGGTCAAAATATGAAAAGGGTCGAATGTGTAGAAGCGTATACCAGCATATTTATCACCTTTTAAGGATTAAAAAGTATAGTTTGCCCAATGGCCAATTTGCAGATTGTAGTTTAAATTGTTGTGGGGTAAAATAGCTTCAAGGTCACAATGGGGTAATATTTTAGATTTATCCGTTTGTAAAAAAAATGGTGCTAAATTGTTCACTTAATGACACAGGAGCCGAAAATATACTGTTTGTACCATCTTTACTTTTAATTTTATTAAGATAAACAAAATTTCCTTACCAATAGTTACCGATATAAAGTGACAAAAGACAATCTCACACTGTCTCTGTTAAGCAATTAATAATTGTTCCACTTAATTTATTCTTTCTAAGATATCAGGTGCTATGGTTTGGAATTTGTTGCCAATAAATTGGCGAAGAGGACATTGTACTAAGTGATACCAGAAAATTGTCTACAGCAATTTATATCGCATGTATTTCTTTGCATTTGCTTAGCACTATGAAAGCAACGGATTTTAAACAACTCGAAACTCAGTCTCAACAACCCTCGTCTGTATTAGCGTCAACACGAAAACGTAGAAACCAAATACTTATTTTCCTCACATCAACCCATAAAAATGTACTTGAAATACTTAACCACTTGAAAACGCCCAAGCACACTGTAACACGTGACGCATTATGGGATTACGACGGCCAACCAAGCGGACAATCTTCCTTCTTTCTCTTCATGACATTTGAGAATTTGGATGTTTGTTTTTCTCATCTTCAATAAGAAAATTTGACATTGCCAGGCAAGGTGGGATTAGGAATGTTCTAAAGCGGCACGTTTTGTGAGTGAATCATAAAGGAGTACTAGCGCGCGGTTACCACTAGCCTTCAATTACCTACAAACAAAGAAATCGTAGCGTCAATTAGCTTTGATATATACGGACGATTGCTGTATTACATTCTCTTTCGTTTAATAAGTGAAGCTGAGACAACAGTAATACCAAGCAATTTGGCAGGATTGGCCCAAATAACACCATTTACCATAAACAGCGTCCTAAGAAGTGGACATTTAAAGTGAGTGACCGAATAGGCAGTACCGTGGTCACTCACATAAGCCATCACTACGCTAGAGATTTGTGGCTTATATGCGATCTCGACTCCCATACACTATCGGATCCTAATCCTGAACACCAAACTTCGAATACTGGATTAGCGATGGACTTATCTCCCAATTATAGCGAAGAACTTTGAATCAGATACCTTGCATCCCCAAATACTTGATTATCCTGATTTCAAATGCAGGTAAAGCTCGGCATGGCCAGCCACCAAACAAATGTTAGATACCAGAAAACTTTGAACTGAAGGTATACAAAATCAAGTTCTTCCTGCAAGGTTGCTTTGAAAAAGAAATGCTGCTTTTGGACCGGAGAAATGGTATTAACCCGAAAGCTTGAGGTTTAAAATAACGCATGACATGCTATCCCAACTACATACAGAACGAGACCTAATAGTATAGTTGAAAGAAATCCCACACCGCAAAACAGGGGGTATATGGTATAACGTAAACCCACACTAAAAACCGATGTCTCCAGTTTCCTGGTTACTTGCAGCTTTGCACACCAGCAGACTTATGATGCGAACTTTTCCGAGGTCCTTTTTGGACACCGCAATCGTTGGTATACAAGGAGAATGTAGTTCTTCCCAATATCATGCCAAATGAGAACCGGCAGGACATGAAAAAAGGGAAAAAATTCAGCACTCGTGAAGATAAAGGGTCTTCCATCACTTTGTTTCCGTCACTTCTGTTATTTTATTGTCTGTGGTCGAGAGTTGGTGATGCTGATCACTAATTTACTGATGTCGAATCATTTTTAGATCCAGAGGCAGTTATGACAGTGTTAGTAATGGTACAGGTCATATATGGCCACACCACATTGGTTCGAGCCTCT
This sequence comes from Ophioderma brevispina, assembly GCA_023653785.1. Taxonomy (NCBI): domain Eukaryota; kingdom Metazoa; phylum Echinodermata; class Ophiuroidea; order Amphilepidida; family Ophiodermatidae; genus Ophioderma; species Ophioderma brevispina. The sequence goes on along the minus strand of JAMKCH010085718.1, from coordinate 31,616 downwards.
TTATGAACATTGCAAAAGTTGATTTTGGTTAAATTTTTAAGTTGGGACACCGTTACCTCAGTATTGCTTCAAAGAGACTAGGACATTACCCCACGGACTTAGGATAGATCAGTTCATTTGGAAGGTTCGCTTGATAAGCTGTCATCTCTAAACTCCAGCTTTTAACTAATGCATTGAACTTTGCCAGTAAAGCCACTCCAAGAAAGGGGTCAGCGTCGCGATATTAAGGGATACAGTATTGTAGGTTGTATTATCTTTTGTTGATGTAATCATGTTATCGGATACCACCGGATTCTTGAAGCCATCATTTCGGCTCACCGTGAACATCGAATTAAATCAGCATCATAAGTGTACAGCTCATTTCTTGTGTGTACAGGTTATTTCTAAACCTTGGTGTTCATTGAATATTTCTGTAACAAAATCCAAAAGAAAAAGAAAACTAGACTAGACAGAGGACACTGTGCCCTCTCCAAGCACGAAGGTAAGTTAGGCGTCGTTGGCATTTTACCCAAAAGAGTGGGTCGTATAGAAGATGTTCAATTTTTTCAATCCAATCCCTTCATTGGAGATCTACAAGATGCACCATCCAGATTGCCATGTAAAAATCCTGTTTTCAATGTTTTCTACACAGTAAGTTTTGGTCCCTCTGTAATAATAATAAGAATAACTAACAAGGTTATTTAATCTCAAAAATCGTGGCCCGTAGGCCAAATTGCTAAGACTCTACAAACTATAATTACTAGACAAGACAAGGCAACTTAAGAGGCAGCAGCTTAAACAGCGCGATATTGCACTCTGCAAACACACTATACGAAAACACACCGAATGGGAATACAGTGCAAGCTTTCATTGTTCATTTGCCCCCCATTTCAGATTGTGAAACCATGGAGGAGGTGGTATTTGTTTCGGTTTTAATCAATATTGTTATACAAATTAAATCCCAAATCGAGTTCTCGAAAATCAGCAAGTGGTCCCACGGAGATTAGAACCGAGGACCATTTGCTCTAGAGGTAAGCTGTGTAAACGATAGACCACGCAACACTCTCCTGTGACCCCAGGATGAACTTTGACCCCCAAATTCGGAGCACACCCCAATGTGACCCCATAGACCCTAGATATAGTTCATTCATATGCCATACAGCCAAGATAATTGCATGATTTTGTAGCACAAGATAGAAATTGTCAAATTTTCAAAACCTAACACATTTTGACCTTTGACCCCGGAACCATAGGTCCTATGACAAGTTCACCATAGATTTTTTCATCTTTCATCACGGCTGCTTGATGATACATTTAGATTTGCATTTGACCTGTTGTAAATTTGTACACACTTAAGGTTTTTGCTCTTTGTGACCCTTAGGTGACCTTTGACCCCAAACAAAGCACACCGCAATAGCTTGTGTCAGGGTCATTACTATGAGTGATTTTGGTTATTTAAGAGGTCCAAGCGTTAAGGAGGAGATATGGGTATGTTGTAAGAAAGAAAGAAGAAAGAAACGGCAAGAAAACATTAAGTTAGGCAAAACGCCTAACTTAATCCAGTGCTTTTGTAGCCTACCACCACACTCTTAGAGAAAGGCCAGAGGGTGTGTGAAATCAATCCCATAATGGATTGCATTTGCCTATACTGTACTGTACAAAACTATGTACAGTACTAGGATAAAAAGTTGTACAAGAAGCTAGACTAGAGGACCACAAAACCATTTTCATGATCATGCTAAAATATTACACAGTACTAACACTTTGGGGTAAAAATGAGTGTAAAAAGGCAGAGGTTTTTTATGGTTGAAAATAGGAATTTGGTGCGATCACATGACCCTATTGAGGTGAAATTATCAAAAATCACTGGGCACATTGTCAGGGATTGACTCGATACACCCTCTAAACACTGTTTTTTTTTCAGTTACCATGGGTATGCTTCCGATACACACTATATTTTTTGGGAAATTAACAGCTAGGGCAAAGGACAAAAATCTATCGGTCCTTGTATTGAGTAAAAATGTTCAGAGTATGACAATGTTCATTAGAAGGAAATAATCATTGCAGAAGATAAACCTGCGCATGTCATGGTTAAAAAAACAAAATTCCACTTGCGGACCAATAAGCTTTTACTTGAATTGAACATTTTAAAAAAAGCAAAAAACTAAAAAATTTTTTTTAATCAAATTTTGGTAAAGTGCACCTTTACTTCAATTTTATTAGAGAAAACAAAAACTTTCTCGAGTATATCATCTAAAATACAGTGACAAAGTACAAATATATTCCATTAGTGTTTCTGTTAAGTATTAAGAATTTGTTACACTGCATTTAAAGTTATACTTTCTAAACGACATCCATTTCTGCATTTTCATCCACTTCTAGATTTTTCATACTTGGCCCTCATCTAAATCTGTTTGATTCTTAGTCGTCTTAATTAAAAAAAAAGATAGTTCTGGTCATAATTTATATTTTGATTTTGTTTTGCGTCTTGTTATATTGCTGTTGTTCTGTTGTTAACTGTGAATCTTGGAAGCTTTATTTTATCATCACTGACATTAACATATCAATAAGATTCGTCATTACCATCCGCATCACCAACAGCATTATCCTCATCATTATCATCAGTGTTTGTTTATTTATTTGAACTTGATCTTGCAAAAGCCAAGTCAAAACTGCCGAGTGAATGCATATGCGCGAGGGAATAAATTTGCAGAGCGCGTGTCAGCTTAGATCCAATTCTCGTATAAATTTCAAAATGAATATCTTCGACTGAAAATCCACGTACTGTTGAATTTACTCGGGGTAATTGTTCGTTCCTCATGGTGTATTTTTTCCATAATGATTTTGGATATGTTTCAAAATGAAAGTAGTTTTCAATTAATACGATTTGCCCCATCAAAACAGTGTTTTGGAAAAGTATGATTGGTAGGATAGCATTAGACGTTTTGCCGCCTGTCAAATTGTTCCTACTGCTTCACCACACGAATTGTAGCGTTAACAGATACAGAGTAACCCAATCGCTGTTGCTGGCGGCCCACTAATCCACGGGCTTTCCAGCATTGCTCAACTCTACCCGCGCCCAATAATCCACTCAACACATGCCCAAGTGAGAAACAGGGATTTGTACATTCGCGTTAAAATATTAAAAGCCAACGGTTTTCGGGGATGTTTTGAATAATTGAAAAAAGATGCAAACCAAAGTATCGCAACCTCTATTAAAGGCTAACTCAAGGTGCATTTAGCAGTCAACTGCAGGACTTATTTGCGCTAAGCAGTGCTTGTCAAATTGCGGTTTTAAACATCTCATCAATACGCTTCAAATGGGAACTACTAGAAACGCTTAACCGAATTCAAATTGAACTGATATTTGGATGCAATCGTCTATATTACAAATATATATTTGAAGGAACAAATAAAATCCGTATTTGAAAACCTGAATATATTATAGTAATTCCAAATTCTAAACGTATTGCTATTAAAAAGGTATTAAGCGTTTGCTGAATCAGTTATTAATTATTATTAAGGCAAAATATATAATTTTATTAATTAATTTTATTAATTTTATAAGTAGAACGCACTCAGAATTAAGAAGCAACTTCGAAATCAGAGTTCCTTTAAACACTAAAATGTAAGTTTTTCTTGGATACGAAGCCTGCAGGGTAGAAATGTGTTATTCGCGCATGAATATTCAAAAGGTGTATTTGATGCAATTTTCCATCCTAGAAGCACCCAGGCAAGCGCCAATCTGAGAGTTTCATGTTTGCCATTTTTGAACCGAATTGCATGAACCGCGCCCCAAGGGGTGGAATTATAACAAGACCGCGGGGGATGATGGCTGTGTATACATAGTTCCTTGTCCTCCGCTATAGCCGTTTCAGGGATGTACACCGAAATCCAAGGAGGAGGATTTTTCCCTTCATTTTCCAAACTAGGAAATCGTCTCAATTGTCATAATTATTTTTGTTTAATTACACTTTGCCGAGAGTCAAAATAGATGCAGGCAAACTAACTCAGTTACACAAACAACGACATACGTTCCCGCAAGTTCCTCACCTCATCAAAAGTCTTAGTTCCTCGTTTGTCCTGTGCATGTAAGAAATATTGATGAAAGTACGTTGAAATCTATATCCTGGAGAGAAAAAAGTTTGATCTTATGACGTGACGCTTCAACTTTAGTTTTGATGATGACACGCCCTCCCATTTTCTTGTTTCATGTTGCATTGCTGACATGTTTTTGTAATATGCCAAGATGGGTAGACGGCAATTTGCTGCATGTCGTTTGTTTTCACACTTTTTTTAGGTTGTCCGATGCAATCGGAAAGCATGATTCGCGTGTCTGTTGTGTGCGTCTGTGCGTGTCTGGGTGTGTGTCAAGTATATACACCTTTTGGTTGACACTTTTTCAATTACTGTAGCTTTTTAGTGCAGTGATGGATCAAGTTCATACTTGGTATGCTTATACATTAAGACAAGGGGTCTTATGTGGGGTAACAGATGAGGCCAAATGTCATTCAGGGTCACTTATGATCATTATAATTTATATTGCTCTAGTATAACTTTTGGTTGAGACTTTCAACTCACTGTGCTTTTTTAGTGCAGTGATGGATCAAGTTCATACCTGGTATACTTGCACATTGAGACAAGGGGTTTTATGTAGGTAACGAATGAGGTCAAATGTCATTCAAGGGTCACTTAGGGTCATTATTTATATTGTTCTACACTTATTCTTCGACCACATAATCGGACCACCTATTTGGGACCGCTGTCCCTATTTCTTTATCTTACGGAGTTTTTCCGAATCTGTGTTGATTCTGGTTGAACAAATTACAGATGCTTTTGATTGTATAGGCCTACATCCGGTGAAATTTACTTTCTTTCTTTACAGTTATCACTTTTTCTTAAATTTTACTGCTTCAAATTTGGCATTTCCATTAATCACTATTTGGCTGTTTATCTTGCTTTTTAGTTGCAATCTGCTGAAGTAATTATGTTTTACCATTCAAAAAGTATTCCTATGATAATTCATTGTGGTGATTTGATTTGTGAAGTTGCTTGTCAAATTAAGTTTTATGTCATTGCCGCTTTTGCCAAATTTTGACGCTATAGTGTTAATTTACACCAGGCCCGTACACGGGGGGGGGGGTGCGGGGGTGCGGTCTCACCCGCCACATTCCACAAAAGGGCCAAAAGGTCCACTTTTTGCTGATTTTTAAATAAAAAGGTCCAAAATTTAAGTCTGAAAAAGGACCATTTTATGGGGTTAGGTCCACTTTACCAAAAAGTCCACTTTTTTTAAAAAAAGGTCCACTTTTTCGAAGACCCGCAACCCCCCCCCCCCCACCCCCAAAATAAATCCTGCGTACGGCCCTGATTTACACAGTCTTTCAATATGTGCTTGACAGATTTTTTTTTTGTCCTACAAAAGAGAATTATTCTAAGATGTTGACAATTTGAGAGTTACGTCAGCATGTAATAATAGTAGTTTAGGTTTGGTATTAAAGGTTCCAATGAGTAGTCTAAGGATTCCACTTTTTCATCAGAAATATATTCTTCCCGGCTTCTGTTCTAATACAGTTCGAGATCAGTCGTAACCAGCATTACAGAATGGCTTCTCATACAAGTAATCAGAGGTATGGATGTTAGAGTATTTTACCACATTTTTCCTCATTTTCTTTTTTAGAAATCCCGGTGATTTATTTCTTATAGAAGTTTCCGTAACCCGACTGATCTGACACACTTTTTTCTGAAACACTTATGAATTCGGAAACCTTAACGGAATAAACCTGTGCTTAATTCCGTGAAGGGTTTCCGAATTCATAAGTGTGTCAGATGAGTCAGGTTACGGATACTCCCATTTTTTCTCGACAAAGTGGTAATATGATTCATAATATAAACCATTTAGACTATGTGAAATGTTCCTATAGCAGACTTTCATTATCTTTGACAGAATGAAGCAAAACTGTGGCAAATTTGACCTATTTATCCATTACATCTGAAAAGGTTTTTCTTCATCTCCTTCCTTTCCACGATTTAAAAAAAAACAAATTTGCCGTTCTTTCTCTTCTATACTGTTGGTCATTCGAACTTATGCACATTCCCCGCTCCCATACCGATGCTTTTCGAACACGATCCCTTACCCAAAAGTTTTGCACGCGTATAAACTCCACCAGAAACTGGAGAACACGGGATGTGCTCGTGTATCACACGGAGTGAGATGGGCCCGGATGTACACAGCAAGCCTCGGCAAGTCTGTCGGCGGCCTATAGGGCTTAGCAACAGTTACTATATAAAAGAGGTCTTTCTATTTCCACAATTATAACTATAATATAACATTCGTGAAGAAACGACACATTGTGATATATTTGTGAAGTGTCAGTGTTCAAAGGCTTATGTGTGGTAATGGATGGTGAAACACACTGAAATAAAATAAGTTACTATGCGAGTATGTAGGAAAATATTTTGACGCTAGAGAAATTCTAGAAATGCCACTTTTTGAAAGAACAAATGTAAATCATTCTTGACATGTAAACGATGGTATTGAATGTAATGGTTCTCGTGAACTTTTTATTATTTAACAGCATTGTCAGAGGTAATCGAACTATGCTCCCAATCAAGCAAAATGAGGTCCAATTCCATTATCCTGATATCACACCAATTACACTCATAGCAAGTGATCTTTAGGGGAACATTATCATTCTGAAAGATATCTCATACAATTTAGGTACCATTAAATAATTTAATCGTCTCTCGTTTTGCATTATCCAGATTTCCATGTGCGCTAACCCGGAAACTGAAGAGCGGCCAAGTTTGTAAGGGCAATTAGGCCCAGTTTTTGTTCTATGTGGTTGATATCTAGAACGCCTAGAATTCAACAATTATGTTTGTAAAGAGGGAATCAATAATATGTTAATTTCACACCAAAATGCGACAATGTTTTAAAGGTGCAACGAGAGATTTCAAATAATAGGTGTACCGAAAAAATGTGAAAATTCTGATTTTGACACTGGTGTAAAGCTTTATATCAAAAATATCCCCATCTAGAAGGATTAAACCGAGAACAGTTTCTTTGGTACAAAAATTGTGAAATTTCTTATTTCGTATAGGAGCAAATACGAAATTCATCCTATGTTTTCTATTGAAATATAAGCATGTACAAATCACCTTTTGTTTTTGTTTTAAGTTATTTCATTAACAAAATAAAAGGTAGGGAATCTATTGAGCGTCTAATCTATATAAAATAACTACTTATCACAGAAAATATAGATGACTTGAAATCTCTCGTTGCACCTTTAAATGACAAAGGGTTTTTTTAAAATAGTATGCCAAAATCCAGTCAATCAGGAGGGTGCACACGAAGCTAAATTCAACAGAAAGGTGTTCAGCAGAGAAAGTAAAAAAATAAACCCGCCAAATGTTGGTTAGAGAAAGCGCATGTTTAAGGTTTCGTTTTGCCTGTGCAACGTAATTGACTAACATTGCCTATACCTCCATTTCCAACGGCCTATTCAGTAAGCCCGTAAATCTCAAAGAGTACCTTTCCGTGCTGATTGGACATTTCCAAATCGAAATTAATTCTGTGGATTGTCGCCCCGGGGGAACGATGATAGTACATCCTAGGAGAACGAAGGAAGTGATGTTCATGTTCTTGCATGCCGTCCATATCTTCTGCTCTGAACAGGTGAAAACACTCATCTTCTTCAAGAAGTACAAGAACCCCGCGCGAAACTTCCTGTTGCCTCTCGGCCATCCGAGCGCCTCAGCTAGGCTGCATGCATGGTATTCGTAGAAAATAACTAGTATGGCACATCGGAAACTTTCAATATCTATGGGAAACGCGGCCGTGCGGGCGTAATAGATTAAAGGCTTACACAAAGCGACAACGAGCTTTATTTATAGCGAAAAGAAAATTAAGAAAACGACGACGAAGCGAACGTGTTGTGGATAATGCCACAGGCCACTAGCGTCACACATTTGCAAGTGAAGTTAAAGAACACTATACCATCAAAAGCAAAGGATGTCCCCGTAAACAAAGGATTAAGCAAAAAACATAAGTACCAACTCCTTCACTATATAGGAGAATCAATGAATTTCAATTAAATTGAAATTCATTTGGCTATTTAACCTTTTAGGACAATGCAGTCGAATGTCTTGACCGCTTTTTGTACTGTCTGAGATAGTATAAAAACAAAGGTAAGCCTTTTCACAGTTCAGCTGTTTGTTTACGAAATATCTGCGGCCAAGAAATGTAGAGCGACATGAACTACCTAGTTTATACACGACAGTGGGTGGAATGTGTATTAGTAAACAACGTAACATATTAGATGTCTCGTAACAAAGATATTGATCTGGGATAGTAGTATGATCCCAGATTTGGTAGAATAGCAAAATGTTGTTATTATATTTAACAATCACCAAGGGCGCATGCGCCCATAACAAGATACAACTCCGGGACACTTATCCAAATAAGTAGATCTAAATTGAAAGTCGCATTTTCTTTTACACATTAATTTACTGCAAAATATACAAAGTAGAGCAATAAATTGCAGAAAAGTCTACAAACTTGAATTGATATCGTCATTGCTAATACCCCCATCTCCAAAGATATCTGATCTATTATATATATATATAACTACTACTACTACTACTGCTGCTGATACAGCTACAGGTACTTTAATGTATTATCTACATCAGATATTCGGCTACTTCATCTAATATCTACAGGCTTCAGCTGATACTTCACTATTTCATCTACTATTTACTGCTGATATTTAATACTACATCATTCGATCTACTATCTACTGCTGATACTTCGCTATTTATTTCACTCCTTCATCTGCTCTCTACCAATGCTATGCCTTCGCTATTTGGAATTCTAACTGCATTACACTCCATCTGCTATCTACTACCAATGCAGAGTCTCATCTACCAATGTTCTTCCGCCATTTGGTACTCGGAAAAGTGCGCGTGCGCGTGCGTGCGTGTGTGTGTGATGTTTTATGTGCCATCAGCAGATTCCCAATTAATCAATTTTCCATGCTGATACTTAACAATTCCTCTACTATCACTACTAAAATGAGGTTTAATCTTTTCGTAACTCTTATATCACACTATTGAATCTGCTAGCTACTCCTACAGCCTTAAAATACTTTTACTCTTAATACTTCACTGTTTTATCTACAAACTACTCTAGATGTGTTCTGACTTCATCCACTTTCTACTACTTCACTGCATTATCTACCACTACTTCATCTAATATCTACTACTGATATTTCGCCACTTCATTTGCTATCTACTGCCAACTTTTTACTGCCTTCATTCCATTTCTGTTCCTGATACCTCATTCCTTCGTATATATTTCAACTACTAGCTGATGACTATCAAAGTTCTACTTTCTGCTATTAATCCTCTACTGTTTAGCTACAATCTTTCATTGATAGTTCAGTATTTGATCTGTGCCACTGTTTCCTCTTTTCGCTGTCAATATTCGACCAGCTCATATCCATTGCTGATATTGCACTACTACCTCAAATACCATCTACTCTTGATATTACTATTTACTGTTGATATTCCACTATTGCATCTACTATCTACTGCTGATATTCCACTATTTCATCTACTATCTACTTCTGATGTTCCGCTATTTCATCTAATAATCGTACTGATGACTATTCCACTACTTCATTCAACTACGGATATTCAAATATTTCAGTACTATCTACTGCTGATTTTAAAACAAGCCATACTTCCGTACAAATCTACTGCTGAATTCGATTTTACTTTCTACTGCTGATATTCAACTACTTCCATCTTTACTATCCCTTGGAGATATTCCATTACATTATTCCATTCCATTATTTATTATCTATACTTTTACTCCTACTTATGCAGTATCTGATATTCAACTACTTCATCTACTATCTACTACTGATATTCTACTACTTCATCTACTATATACTGGTGATATTCCACTACTTCATCTACTATCTACTGCTGATATTCCCCTATTTCATCTACTATCTACTGCGGATATTCCACTAGTTCATCTACTATCTACTGCTGATATTCCACTACTTCATCTGCTATCGGTTGATATTCCACTACTTCATCTAAGATCTACTGCTGATATTCCACTACTTCAACTATCAACTACTGATATTCAAATATTTCAGCTACTATCTACATACTGCTGATAAGCCATTACTTCCGTTACAATCTACTGCTGACTTTCTATTTTACTATCTATTGCTGATATTAAAATACTTCATTCCGATATTCGATATAGTTCTACTCCATTTAATAATTATGTTTTATTCCGTTATTCTACTATCTATGCCGATATCAGCAATAGATAACATTCATCCACAACACTCCCCTCCTTCATATACTTCCTCCTATTTACATTCACAACATTATCTACTATCTTCTGCTGATATTTCACTACTGCATCTGCTATTTACTGCTGACACGTCCTGCTTGATCTGTTTTCTATTTTTAATACACCAATAAATTATCTACGATCTGTTGTTGATATTCAACTACTTTATACTTATACTCCTACTTCATCTTTACTATCTATTGCAGATATTCTATTACTTTATATCTATACTTATAATCCTACTTCATGCAATATCTGATATTCCACTACATCTAGTATCTACTGCTAATATTCCAATACTTCAAACTACCTACAGCTGACGTTCCACTACTTCACCTACTATCTACTGCTGATATTCCACTACTAGCTACTTCATATTCCGCGACTTCAGCAATTATCTAGTACTAATAATCAATTACTTCATTGTATTACCTATATTCATATACTGCTTACTGCTGATAATGCACTATTTCATCTACTATCTACTGCTGGTATTCCTATATTTTACCTACTATGTACAAATGCTGATATTTAACCATCCCATTATACTACGTACTATTTCATCTACTCTCTATTGCTGATATTCCACTACTTCATCTACTACTGATACTCCACTACTTCCATTACAATCTACTGCTGATTTTCCATTGCTATATTTACTATCTACTTATTCTGTTGCTGATATTAAATTACTTCATCTATTATCTACTGCTGATATTTCAAAACCTATTTACTTTCTACTTTTGCTACACCACAACATTAGCTGCTACTGCTTATATTTCACAACTCCATCAACTATATACAAACTGCATTCGATATAGCGCCTATCAATTAAGGTCAAATTTCTATTGTTAGGCCTAATGCATAAAATATGATAGATTTAAGATTGTTGACCCTTGAGGTAAACAATCAACATGAACATGCTCAAATCTTTGGAAACTGGGGAAAGAACAAAATTAATCCAAGTTGCTTACAATTTTAAACAACGCTGCCTTTACCATGGTCATCATTCAACCTTGTTTAAAAATTAAACAATTTGTTTAAAAAATAAAAAAATTGTTTAAAAATTAAAAAATTTGTTTAAAAATTAAACAACCTATTCAAATATTATTTGTTTAAATTTTTAAAGAACTTGTTTAATTTGATTTTTAAACAAGGTTGGACGATGATCATGGTAAACAACAGATGGTTAAAGACTGCGAGTCGTTTAAAAATTAAAACGTATACAACCTTGTTTAAGACAAAATTGTATAAAAAACTGAACAATGTTTAAAACGTAAAATCAGCACTTTAAACAACCTCTTTAAACATAAAAATTTAAAACCCTGTTTAAACAGTAACGGTGTACTTTACCTACTACCTACAGCTGACGTTCCACTACTGCATCTGCTATCTACTATCTACTGCTGATATTCCACTATTTCATCTACTATCTACTGCTGATATTCCACTACTTCATCTACTCTCTCCTGCTGATATTCCACTACTTCATCTACTCTCTACTGCTGATATTCCCCTACTTCATCTACTATCTACTGCTGATATTCCTCTACTTCATCTACTATCCACTACTGATATTCCTCTACTTCATCTACTATCTACTGCTGACATTCCCCTACTTCATCTACTATCTACTGCTGACACTCCACTACTCCATCTACTACCTACTGCAAATATTCAACTACTTCATCTACTATCTAATGCCGAAATTCCACAACTTCATCTTCTATCTACTACTGATCCACTACTCATCTACTATCTACTGCTGAAATCCCACTGCTTCATCTCTATTGCTGACATTCCGCTACTTCATCTATATACTGATACTTCATAATTTATCTGCTGCTGATAATGCACTAGTGTCTACTAATAATTCTTCACTACAAATACTATCTTCTGCTGATATCCTACTATAATTTGTTGATGCTATAAACTGATACTCTACAATTCATCTACTTCTGGTACTCTGCTACTACATCTACTCCCTAATCTGCTAGTACACTATTTCAGTAGATCTACAATCCACAATTTTATCTGATACCCCACTTTTCATTAACTACTTCTTATATTCCACCATCTCTCCTATTAAGAAACTGTATAATGAAAAAGATAGCTTAAGTACATATAAATTTTGATTTGGTCTTGACCTAACCATCCAACCACACACACATCCCTTTATCAATATGAACTGATATAGTATGACGTCGAAAGTAATTTCCTTGCTTTTAAAAGATAAAACACAGAAAGGCAACATAACCCGCTTTCAAACTATGTCAAGTGATCCCTCGCATTATTGCAATTGTATAATATTTTAAGAGTTTTATTGAGACCATGAAAATGATTTGTGTATGGTAAACCAATTAGAAAGGGGAAGTGAGAATTTTCTTTTCCCTTAAATCTAGTTATACACTGTAAGCCTGTCTGAATAATATTTTAATAGTTTCAAATAATAGCAATTGGATCACGCTATTTATTTCAAGTGCGTATTTGTTAGATTGTTCAAATTACACCGCTTCCCGAGTAATACGAAACTTGGACATCTTTCATGTGCTTTATGGATTGGTCAGCTCGTCCGGGCGCAAATAGTAAGAGTTATGTCCTTTCTCTCTGTGTATGCAGGTTAAGAAAACGCACGTTGGGACTTGCTTGCGTGCCATTTAACAGCACAGCTTTCAATGGGGATGTTTGAAATTGTATAGGTTGTATTCGATCACAAGAGGAAATGATTTTTCCCTTTTTTTCTTGAATCGGGTCTTAGGTAAGGGACAAGGCCACGTTCGCAGGCTTGAAATATTCAGGCTGTAGTGTAGTCGATCAGTTTGGAAACGAAATAAGGTTGTCAAAGGATGATATGAGTAATGATATTGCATGTCCTAATTCTTATCTAGGCCGTCTAGACTTCTACGGCATTCATTTACATGTAAGAGATATAGGACGCGGAGATTCAACCACCTATTTAAATAGTCCAACAGTCACCGTGCAAGATAAGCAGTCTCAAAGTAATGCTGATGCAGTCGTCGCTTTGTCCGACTAGTTGCCGTAACCTTGAGGGTTTTCCTGAATCCCCACGGGGAGGGAACGATCTCGACAAGGATATTTAGCCTATTAAACGCATGCTTTAACATGCCCTTTAGGCTTGATTTGGGATGGAATATAACCTATTATCATAATTTAATGGCATGTATTTTCTGGCGTATTTCTGCTTGTTTTTAATATTTAAGTTATTCTAGACGTGACATTAGTAGCAGGAGCGCATGCAGCATTTAATATTGCCATAATTTGCAATATTATCTTGTACAAAACCTTTTAATTATTATTATTATGTGTTTGCGCGTGTTGGGTCTACTCTATTAATGTCCAAGAAAGTACTACGTGCTTGAAATACATAGGCTGTGACCCAGCAGTTTGCAAAATGAGAGATTTAAAGGACAACTTAAGAAATGATATCAGATTCCTGCTCTAATTCTTATCTAGGCCGTCTAGACTTCTACGGCGTTAATTTACACGAAAACGATATAGGGCAACAAGCACCGTACAAAATAAGCTGGGCAATTCAGAACTACCATAATCGGGACAATTGAGAGAAGTCACGTTATCCGACTATACGAGTCATTTTAACTTTACGAATATGTGCGAGGATTTATCGATACATTTGTTAAGCCTAATTACTATGAAAAAAAACCGACTCGACTTTCAGTTCTTGTTAGTAAAATGAATCTAAAATAGGAAGTGTTGGGTTAAAGAGTTTTAAAGGGGTGGGAAAATACGTGTAATTACCCCCTCCAATCCAACAAGAACATAAAATTAATCTTGTGAATGTTTAAGATTTTGCCCAATTTACAGATTGTAGTAATTGCAATTAACCATGCATCAGGCTAGTATTCCTCAATCTCTTGGTGACAAACGTTAAAAGTAATTTTTAAGGCGAGTCTCTTTAGGTGACGATGGGTCTGAAGATGGGATATTCTGTCCCGTTAGCACAGATGGTAACACCCAGGACTTGGATTCTTTCGATTTATTGGTTTCGAACACTGTTGACTGTACTGGTGTATTGTCGTGCTAGATAATTGCTGCAACATTCACTCCAAATGTAGCCGATGTGCGATTGTTATTGTGGCTCGAATAGGGTACTGCGTTCGAATAGGATATGCTTGGAAACATCGGCTTTATATCGGGCATTATTTTTGTTTTCCCAAGGAGAACGTGAGAAATTATATCACGCCAATGTTTAACACTTATAGGCCGTCTAGACTGGTGAATATATGAACAAATATATTATAGCGCATGGAGGCTTGTCATCATCTTTGATATGGTCCATCGAACACTATAGTCCCAACATACGAAGCGGTCATGCAAAGAAGCTGTCCCGATGACATGTTGGAAGAAGGGGAGATGGGTGAAGAAGAAGAGTTCAAGACAAACAAACAAGCGAAAAGGCGAGGAGGGAAAAAGGAGTTAAGAAGAAAAGGCGTTATCGAAGACTCGAATTTAAAGGGCCGTGGTCCGATCGCAACTAGAACCCATCCCCATGCAGAACCCATGCAGATTTTACTGGAAGTGGTCAAAATTTTGGTTATCTGAAGAAAGCGTCTATTTTTCTCCTTTACCTTGTGAAATCTTATTGTTAAAGGGTGTTTGGTTTGGATGTTATGAGCGAAAATGTGCCCCATTTTGGTTGACCAATATTACTTTTTACACAGAGCTCTTATGTCTATGGGGATTACAAAATCACGTTTTTAGCTCTCTCATCAAAACGGCATGGAATATCGACACGAAACTTTGCAGATGGGGTTTTTTTGGGTGAAGGCCATTCTATCAAGACGAAAGCTTTATAAACTAAAATCGGGTCGATGATGAAATACCTTCGCGCTAAAAACATCAAGTCTACTATGCACCGACCAAAAAGGGTCAAAATAATAATGCCTTTATATGGCGCTCTAAAGAGAACACAGCGCCTTACAACCAATACGTAAAATACGAAATTAAAATACAACATGACATACAACATGACATACAACATATTAAGGAAATACTAACAATCCAAAGTTAACAAAATTTTCAAGCATCGTGAAATTAGTATGTTTTAAAGAATTCTCACGGGAAGCTTGTTCCAGATCCTAGGACCAATGACTTTGAATTATCTGTCACCTAATCTACGCTTGGTACGAGGTATAACAAGCCGCGTAACATCAGGGGCCTTCGTCTCATACCATCAGAATTACTGTCCAACATATTACACAAATTGAGACCATCACTACGGTATATGACGGAGCCTGTCCGTGAAGAGACTTCACATAAAAAAATATTTTGTATCTGATACGTTCCTTAACAAGCAACTAGTGAAGAGTGATCAAAAGTTGTGACGAACTGTGGTCACGACCACATGCGAACACCAAACGCGCAGCTTTATTTTGAGCCTTTTGAGATCTATTTCATTGGCGCCGTATAGTCATGAATTGGCATAGTCAATGCGGTGCAAGACCAAAGATCGTACAGCATGGTTACAAGCATCAAAAGTGATAAACCTACGAATACGTCATAAGTTACGAATATGGTGATTTACACTTTATAGATAGCACCAATCTGATTAGACACAATCATGGTGTAATCAAACCTAACCCCAAGGTGTCACCCAGATCTAACCGCATGCATGGAAGGCAGATTTTTCAAAATACAGGGCGTGGCAAAGACAATAAATTGTCGTTTCTTGATTCATCTGCAGCACGTTTTTGGACATCCAGGTGTTTATATCAGATATACAGCTTGAAGGTGTTCGAGGAGCATGCTCATAATCTTTGAAATCTTTGATTAAACACACAAAAAAACCTAAGTATCATCAGCATACTAGTGAAAGTTAACATTATATGATTCCTAATAACATCATCGACTGGGTGGATATTATGAAACATTGCGGGGCTACAATGGAGCCCTGAGGAACCGAGTATATAGTTGAAAATCTGCTTCCCCGACATTTCATTGTTAACCATCACTCGGGTACTACGGTCAGTGAGATTATGATCTAAACCAGGTAAGAGTAGTGCCCGTGAATACCAAAACTGGTTTCAAGCCTTTTAATCAAAATGTCATGGTCAATGGTATGTTTCGAAGGCAGCACTCAAGTCAAGCAATACAAGCAAGACAGCCTTATTAGCATCCAAGGCTTGAAGGATGTAATTTCTAACCTGGATATTAAGGGCTGTCTAAGTAGAATGGTGCAGCCAGGAAGGGTGTCCATGGTGCAAGCCTTGGACATTTGGTCAATATTTCAGCAACTTCAGAGTCATCGAGTGATATAAAACCTGGCATATAGCATTTGCAATCCCAATCCGAATGAAGAGATTCAGCACTAACAGTCATCGGTCATTGCACCTAATCTTTTCAACCTTATCAACAAAGAAAGTCACTGGCAAGATCAGCGTCAGAGTTAGCGCTAGGCAAAGCCCTAATTGAAACTGGACTCAAAAGACTTCAGTGTTATGAACATGTCCTTAGTACTACAACAAAGAAATTGTCAGTAAAGAGCCACGTTTGGCATCAACAATGAATTTACTGAGTTGTCTTTCTGAACAATAAGCGAATTAGGCCCTACAGTCTTCATCAGAACGTGATTTGTGTCATGTATGCTCAAGACGCCTCCGAACCCGCCTCTCCTGGTAGATGTTACTATTATTATACTAAGGAAAGCGAATCCTGATGGTATCATTACTCTTTAGTGACAATAAGGAAAAGTTCGTCTAGAAGAGATGTAATGGTCTCATAATAATCACAAAGTGTATCGGGATCATCACGATCGACAGGGACTGCACAAAGACGACCACTGAGAAGAGTAATGGGCCATTCTTCGGTAACGTTTGTGACCTAAAACTGGTTAATTTTACTTTCAACCCAATGCTGGTTTGTCAACGTAACCAATCTGCATTATATTTTTTTTTAAATTAATAACCTTGAGTCCAAACCTAACCAAAAATAATGTTTCCACTTTAGCTAGATTGGTTATTTTGTCATGGGGGAAAATAAATTTCGGTCACGTGTGTGACCTTCTGATGGTCACACACGTGACCAAACTTTATCCCCAAGTCTCATTCATCTACAAAATTTGAACTTTGTAGCATATCTCTTTCTACCTTAGGCTTAGAACTTATCAATCACCCCTCGTACCACAACTTCTAGAACGGTCCATGACAACCTTGGCTAAGTTTTTCCTTGTGATGGTGAAAGAAATTTCCTCAGCCTAAACAAATCTGAATAAAGTGATAAACATTTAAAGGACCCTGCAAATGCGGCCTAACATAAAGTAACAGTCATTTATTTAGCAAATTTGAACACGGGATTGGGTTACACACCACTAACTCACTTATACACAGTATGGGAAAAATGGCAACTTTGAGCATGTTACTTTGACATTTAAAACTTTCACAGAGGAAATACAAAAATCACCCCAAAGTACATGCTAAAATCACCAAATAACCAAATTTCGAGCATAATTATTATGATGACCAGAAAAGTTTTAGTTACACGTCAGACTGGCAACACATGATTCTCCATTTAGTCGCTAAAGCTAGTAATGGGCAAATATGTGAAATTGATGAGCGCGGAGAGTAAATCGCCTCAAATTCACTGTCCAAATGCCACTTAGTTTGAGAAAACATACCAGTCTACCATATCAATCATGAAATTCCAACACTTTCTTAATATAACTAGTGCGTTTTCAGTCATTTTAAAGCACTTTTTTCAGATGCCATGCAAGAAAGTAGTCCACCCAGGATTTTTGATCCTTACGGCTTCCAGGTTAGTGGTGTATAACATTTGAGCTTTCTGCAGAGATCATAGGTCTCTGGCAAACTGTCTTATCTTCATTATGTTTGCAAATCATTCACCCTGTATGAATTTTCTTGCATGGAATGGAGCTCTTCAAAAAAGTTTTATGTTGATATAGGTTTTAGCACCTTTTTCTATTTGTTTGCGAGCCTTTTCGAAAACTGTCATGCAAATTTTAGGGGAAAAAACGACCATTCTGAGGATCTTTGTTTTGTCGAACTTTTTACAAACAATTTTTAATTCTGTGAAGTCTAAGCTATTTTAATAGCAATCGATTGTTCGTCTGTGCAAAAGAACAAGCACAAACACAAAACTTCGACCAAATAAACACCTTGCAAGAAATATATTTAAAATGATTTAATTTACTAAATTAGATATTTTGCTCTGCACAATTGTATTGAAAAATTAGTAGAATTTAATGATGAGCTCAATTATATAGCATTAATTTCGCCTTCAAATTGGCTAATATAATTAAAAACACCTTGTGACACCAAACGTGTTGTTTTCGCTTCTCTTCTATATTCTAAAATTATTCTCCTCCCACGGACGAGCTAAATTTAGCTTCTGTTCAATAATCTTCTATTGCAGGCTAACGCAGGAGGTATGAGTGATAAGTTATAGCACCCATAAGCTTACATTGAGACCACTCAAAATATATGATGATTCAAAATAGGATAATGTTCACGTGAATTATGAATGTGACTTTTAAGACGTTGTGCCATATCGCATTTATTTCTCTAGACGTGTTTAAAACAACAGCTACAAAATACAGCTGAAAAAGTCACACTACGGAGTCAGTCACTTAATCTGCCAAGGCCCGAAGGAGATCAAACTTACTGCGCGGATAGATTTATATTGCACGTTTCTTTTCCCTCGGAGTCAAAGATATTGATTATATTGTATAAGGCCCACAAAATGGAAATGTAGCATTTTAGGACAAGAAAATTCAATAGAAAAACACCGAAGAGGCAATGAATATTGTAGTTTCATGCTATGTGAATCAACTTGCAAATAGGTGCTATGCCTTGCATGGTAGTTTGTTATACAGTGTGAGTCAATAAAAACCCTACATTCCTAATAAAAAATAATTAAAATAGATTTATTGTGCTCAAATGTTTGCTTTGGTTATAAAGAGGGATAAACAGGCTTTCAGAAAACGTTTATTTGGTGTCATTTGGACTCTGGAGGAAGAAGTTATGCCTATTTTGCTGAGAGACTTAAAAATCCTGTTTGGCCGATTTTGAGCCAAACAAAGATGCATCGTTTTTATAGAGTAACATGGTCTTCAGCGGTGATTTGAGTAAAAACATTTAACACCAAGTTATTGTTAAACAATATAAGGCGGGAGAATGATTGCAAGATTATAAAATTAATATTCCGGAGAGTAAGATTACAAAAGAAAATGCTGAGTGAAAAAAAATTCAATTTCCCAAATAAGAAAGTCAAGATAGCTGGTGTAAGACCACAGTTTGCTTTGGATAAGCAAGATTTCATGGTTTTAATCTACAACGAAACTTGGGAGCCAAAGTGAAACCATAGAAGGTTTTGTATTCAGCTTGAAAAACAGTGCATTATTAAATTTTAAGTTTTAATTCCAATTTATTTACAGTAAACTTCAGTTTTAGTTCTTCTCGCAATTTAAGGACGCTGAGTATACTCTATTTTGTGCAAAATAATTACCCCAGAGATGTAAAACAAAAATCTCTGAGCATGTTTATGAACTGAGACATCGATATGGAGTGATTTTCAATAACTGTCTCTTTATGATTGAACAATAGTACTTTAATTTGTTGAAGATATTTTACCTATAATTATGTTTCACAATAGACCGTTTTATTCAAACTGATATGTTTTGTCAAGAAGAAATCGATACCAACTGAAATTGCACGTGTGAATTATCTTTGCTACAATGGATTATGGTTTACGTAGACATGGTCGGTGTCAATCTCTCCGCATTGTATGGCTAAAAGTGGCCAAACAGAATGTTTAGGTCTCTCCGCAAAATTAACATAGTTTCTGAACTCCAAGTTCGAAAGACACCGAATAAAAATCTTCTGATAGCCTGTTTATCCCTCTAAACAACCAAAGCAAACATTTAAGAAAAATAACGTTTAACCTTTCAAGAAAAAATCTTTCCTGAATGTAGGGTTTTTATTGACTTACACTGTATTAGATTCTCCCCTTTCGCTCTTCTCCCTCTCTTTCTCTGTCGGTTTGTGTCTTTCTCTCCCTCCTCTCTCCACCCCTCCACTCCCTCCATCCCTCCCTCTTCTTACGATTCACTCACACACACTCGCACATTCCTATCACACTCCTCTCCCCCCGCGTGCGCAAGCTATAGGGAACATTGCAAGCAATTTAGCACAAGTATAGTCGTGTTCTTGTCGTCATTTGATCACAAAATCGAAGCTACGTTATGTTGCTCATTTGAAGAAAACGTGTGTCCAATATTGTTGAACTCGAGGTGACGTACTATTTCATGGCTGATATATTTTGTTCTTCACCTTATGGCTTATTTTACGGGCGAGTGTTGAATTTCTGCTACGTGAGCGCGTCGATGTGATATCAATAAATCGTCATATTTTATGTACCTCTTAAAAGCGCCATGCAGTTTGAAATTGTGACCCTATTCAATGGAACAATTAACCCTTTGATTTATAACTTGAAGCTAAAGGCAGAATTGCTATATCAAGGGTGACCTGACTAAAAATTACCATACAAATTTGAAACAAATAGAATTATATTAGTGACCTGTATCAACAGAAAATTGCCACACGCGAATAAACAAACGTGAAACCGATTGTTCCTAGCTTCACTTTAAGTAATGAATCTGAAACACAACCAGGCTGCATGTAACTGACATGTATACAATTTCATATTTAAAGTAATACTCACCATAAATATTAGTTACAAATAGCCTCTCCACTTTTTGGGAAACACGTGACAGGCCATATCGAATGTAGGTCGCTTTCTTCTTTTTCCGTTCCGGTACCAGAATTACCCCCCGGAACTCCTGACATTTTAAAGGAAATTTTTTTTTTTTTTTTTTTTTTAATCTGCCAAGGCCCGAAGGAGATCAAACTTACTGCGCGGATAGATTTATATTGCACGTTTCTTTTCCCTCGGAGTCAAAGATATTGATTATATTGTATAAGGCCCACAAAATGGAAATGTAGCATTTTAGGACAAGAAAATTCAATAGAAAAACACCGAAGAGGCAATGAATATTGTAGTTTCATGCTATGTGAATCAACTTGCAAATAGGCGCTATGCCTTGCATGGTAGTTTGTTATACAGTGTATTAGATTCTCCCCTTTCGCTCTTCTCCCTCTCTTTTTCTGTCGGTTTGTGTCTTTCTCTCCCTCCTCTCTCCACCCCTCCACCCCTCCCTCTTCTTACGATTCACTCACACACACTCGCACATTCCTATCACACTCCTCTCCCCCCGCGTGCGCAAGCTATAGGGAACATTGCAAGCAATTTAGCACAAGTATCGGTCGTGTTCTTGTCGTCATTTGATCACAAAATCGAAGCTACGTTATGTTGCTCATTTGAAGAAAACGTGTGTCCAATATTGTTGAACTCGAGGTGACGTACTATTTCATGGCTGATATATTTTGTTCTTCGCCTTATTGCTTATTTTACGGGCGAGTGTTGAATTTCTGCTACGTGAGCGCGTCGATGTGATATCAATCAATCGTCATATTTTATGTACCTTTTAAAAGCGCCAGTTTGAAATTGTGACCCTATTCAATGGAACAATTAACCCTTTGATTTATAACTTGATGAAGCTAAAGGCAGATTGCTATATCATGGGTGACCTGACTAAAAATTACCATACAAATTACCATACAAATGTAGAAACAAATAGAATTATATTAGTGACCTGTATCAACAGAAAATTGCCACACGCGAATAAACAAACGTGAAACCGATTGTTCCTAGCTTCACTTTAAGTAATGAATCTGAAACACAACCAGGCTGCATGTAACTGACATGTATACAATTTCATATTTAAAGTAATACTCACCATAAATATTAGTTACAAATAGCCTCTCCACTTTTTGGGAAACACGTGACAGGCCATATCGAATGTAGGTCGCTTTCTTCTTTTTCCGTTCCGGTACCAGAATTACCCCCCGGAACTCCTGACATTTTAAAGGAAACGGTACGCTTATAAATGTACCCAAGTAGGAAAGAAAACATGTTTTCCGGGCACAATCGATTCTGAAGTAATTACAAAATTCGCAAAGGAAAGGAGAGCATGCCGTTTGTTTTTGCATTCAGAGGCCCAAAGTTTTGACAGGCTTGAGTCATGGCGTATCGGGTTTTTGGATAAATATTCTACTAGAATCAACACGATATGCGCTCCGTTGCGTACGGTCTAAAGTAACGATTTTATAAGGCGTGTTATAACTTTAAAAAGATTTCTTTTGATTTAGCGTGGAATCAATATGGGGTTTTACTGACCCGACCTGATTTTAATTGTGTTATCCCCGCTGATAAGTGCTTAGATGATTTCCACTAGGAATACTTGAGGGACGAGAACTCTATAAGAATTATAGCGAAAGAAAACTCTTGAAGTATGTTAAAAATTGTGATTATATAGCCGTAAGAAGAACGAATCTATTGCTTATTGTCCATGTCGGCGGACCTTACCTATTATATTAGAATGTGATAACAGTGTTAAGACTGGACATCTCGCATCTCGGAACTGTGAAATTGTTAATTATTCCAATGGGATTCGTTTTAATCTTTGTCTCCTCTCTTTCATCCTTTCCCTAAAGATGCATTAAAATGCATTCATTAATCGAAACTATGACTCGTAGTTCACACCACTGGGAGGGGAATAGTGATGAAGAGTATAATTTAACAAATACTAAATACATTTAGACGTAATTTAAAATACTTTAAAATATCTCATTTTGTCCTGTGCAACGGACTTTGTGGGAGTCAAGTCATTCGACTCGTGTCCGTGTCTGCAGGTCTATTTTGCCCAGGAAAATGTTTGCATGGTGTGTCCAGAACGGCGACTTTGGGTGCTCGGCCCTGTTTTTTTTTCTAAAAAGATGTAAAATCAACCTATTTTGGCCTAAATTAGCTCTTGTCCCCACCGGTTGCGCCCCCCCCCCATGTGACGGTTTCTGCCCACGCCCTTGTTTCAACATACTGAACAGAACACAACCTGAATTGTGTCAAATCATTATGAGCCACAATTTCACATTGATTGAAAAGATAATTGTGAGTTTTTGGGCGTCTATCATTCAACCCCAAAACATGACAATTGCAGATTTGCTGATCTGTTAGCTCAGCATGCCGGGTTCGACACACTTATGCTCTCCCTGTTTCGAATTTAAGTGGCCTTTTTAGCAGCTTCAACAGCTGATCTATACCAACCATACAAAACAAAGTCAAATATTCTTTTATATCAAATCTCTTTTATATATCGTTCATTGTATTTCCCCTTCAAATCGTCGTCGTGACCAGTAGAAAACAGTTCTCTTTGTAAATCACAAGAGTGGTCAACTTATGTCTTTAATCATTATAAAGTTCCATGATTATCATTTAGGCGTTAAATAGGGCGTTGAATTATTAGCGCGACTCACTTGCATGCACCTTATTGTTCGTGCGGGAGTAATTAGTGTCCAACTCGGTAAGCGTTTAATTGCCAGTGCATGAGTCTCACGCTCTAACATAATAACGCTCGATCGCTTGCTTTAATAAGTCAAAATAATAAATGTGAGGAAAAAAATCAGGCATTGTTGGTCATGTTTGTCCAATCTAACTTTTGCAAGTTCGTGTGACGATAATAAGCGCATTGTGTATAAAAAACGGGTCGATCCCACGCCCGAACATTATACTTGTATAACGCTTGCGGGTGTGACAGCTTTGCTAATCCAAGTTCAGACGTTTCTCTTGTAATATCCTGTCGAGTCGTAATTTATTGAACAAAACCTCAGTAATTAAGCCAAAAACCACTCCAGCTGCCAAGTTGAAGTTTTAGTTTGTTCTGCTATCTTAAGTAGATAGCAATGCTATAATGTTAGATGAGCGGGCTTTAAAATAATGGTGGGGGGTGTCCACGTGGACCCAACATTTTGTTTTTCGCACGCCGTTTAAATATGTTTAAAAAGTGAAGGCAGTGTGTTTAGAAAAATGCTTAATCCCCAAACGCTAACAAAATACCCCAAAGTTTAAACAAGCATTCACCACGGTGAAAACTCGCCTAACCTTATATATATCGACGTTAACCACGCGCCTTCCTCATGAAACCCGTCAGAATATCATAAGATTTCTTCTGAGGAAGACGCGTGGTTCACATTTAAAAAAAAAGCAAGGCCTTTGCTGAATTTAAGTTTAAACTTTAGGGTAATTTTCACCAAAAAATACACATCTGTTACATAATGCGACCTGTTGGTAAAATCAAAGCATCGACAGATTGCATAAAAAAATCTAATTTCTTTTATTGATGTAAAAGCACCTTTCCCAATTCGTTGTGTAAAAATCTACAGTGCCAATAACAATTGTAATTATGCAGACCATATGGTACAAAACGCCATCAGAGTATAGAATCTGAATATTTTGTAAAATTGCAGTAAAGAAACGGATCTAATTTCAATTTATTCATTTAGCTATAAGCACACGATATACGTATTTTTACAACGTAATAAGTGCGTATTATGCCTGAATTTGCTTGGATAATGGCGGTTATCAATTATACTTCCATTTAATGGTTATATAAAACAGTATGCCTGTCCCTCTTGTCCTGTTTAAAAAAAGATTACCCATCATGTTCTGTGAAATTACAAAATAATTGGAGACAAAATAGTTTATGTCATGAGCGATACAATTATCGGTTACAACTAAATGAAACGAAGTATTTCACCAAGCACGTTATAGCCATCAAATTCTAAAGGTAAATAATTCGACGTATGAAATTATTTGAAGGACACACCATATACATTGTGTCCTTGAAATCACTGATGACGGTTTGCCTACCGATACCCTATATCTCGTTATCCCCGCAAGACGTCTCTCAGTACGAAATTAACTTAAATGTCACGATACCGGAGTGTCTTTATCAAGTTAATATCATAATTACTTTAAATGCTTGGCCTTGACACCATATACCCATGTTAATTGCATCATGTTTTTATTTATTAAATGTCTGCCGACTAACATTGCTGCCAACAATGCTGATGCCCGCAAGAAATAAATATGATTTTACGCATGGTTGTCTATCATTATAGAACCAAACAGAGATATACTAAGAGTGGAAAAACAAGAATTAAGATGGTCCCGCTATTATGTTTTTAATTAGGAACAATAAGTACCTGCACGAAATTAGACCGACAGAAGAATTATTAAAATTGCTTTTAAACTTTGCAAATGGACTCATTAATATTCTTAATCTGACAGAAAAGTATATATAGAGCAACAGACCTCACGATGCGGTATTACTCTATCAAATTATAAATTAATCGGCAGTATAGGGCTGAAGTGATAGAGTGGGTTAATAAAATTTTATTGAAAATAACAATTTGATATGAATAATTTGAGCCCATTTTTAAAGAAATCGGAAGAATATTAAAGATCTAACCTTTTGTGGGAAGTACAAACTATACCTTTTAATAAGATAAGACGAACACGTTGGTTACCTTTTTACAGCAATCCAAGCATTTTCTTTTTTACCCCCGTGCTAGTTTTATCCCCTCCTGGAGCCCGCCTACACTTTTACGAGGCGCACCCTCGCTAAATTTGTTCATTAGCCTTCACAAAAGACAAATCCACTAAGAAATAAACCTTGTTCTCCACTGTCAAGGAATTCCTCCAGATGACCCAAATAAGTGTTTGGAATCAGCATAAAAATACTTTGGGTAGGTGTGTGCCTTTTGGAAAAAATGTACTTCACACACATACACAAATAAACGCCTATTAAAGACACTATCAGTGATTTGAAAAATATTTGAAATTTGCAGGAATAGCTTCAAAGTGAAGGATAAGTCTGTAGAATTCTCATAAGTTACCTTTTCTAGCTGTAGAATTGACAGAAAAGGAAGAAAACGGCAAGTGTTCCAAGATACGATTCTCCATTCAATTACGTGTTGTAGTAAGTGTCCGAACGGACAGTAATGACTACAATCTCCGATTCTGTCCTTATTAGGTTGCTTCTGGTCTTATCATTTGCAGGGTATGTTAGGATACCTGTACTTGTTACATACATGCAAAAATCTGATTTTTGATGATTTTTTTCGGTTTACTGATTTAGCAAATCACAGATAGTGTCTTTAATGGCTTGGACCAAAATGTATAGGCTTTACTATCGTAGAGTGCAGAGTTTCAAAGATATTAGTTTACACAAAATTGGCGCATCGCGACACAATTTCAAAGTGTAACGCGAATGGCAGTGATTTTAAAACGCATGGCACAATGCACCGTACATTACAAGAATGAATGCACCTGGCAAAAACAGGTTTTTTCAAAGTTTTTGCCATTTTGTAGGAAAAAAAAAAGTTTTTGGCCGGCATCGAACCCTGGAATGAAGTGACCCTTTAGGAATATTTAGGTTCACAGTTTTTTTTTATAAATTAGATGTAAACTCCTCCTGAAATATTACATTTTGAGGCATTTAAAGAAGTAGAAAACGACAATGGATGTCGTTATTTTTTGGGCATGAACATATTTTATGGTTCCCTTTTGTCAGTGTTCCATTGATTTTTTAATAAAAAATAAAAATTGTGTTGCCATTGAACAATGGCAGAATAACAGTTGAGCATCCTTAATTGACACAGTTATATCGGTTGCATAACGCCAAGTGTTGGCAACAATTGACGTGTCAGCAAATTACATAAAAGCAATCAATTATTTTTCTTTTGAGGTGTAAACACCCTTCCTCTTTTGTATAACCTGTTAAACAATTTGTGTGAATATGTATAAGGCATATACACTGTTTTAGTGTTGCTATAGAATATTGTAAAATACGACGTATATTGTAGTTCTCATTATTTACATTGGGAAAAAGAAAAAAGAAAAACCTTTATATCTGATATTTGTAATGCTTTCAATTTGTATAATGTATTACTGAAGGCAATGGATCCGCAAGCAGCATGCCTCGTGTGAATTAACATTTAAATAAGCTGGAGGAAGTTGTAATTGTGGTGGAAACAATTCCATGAAGACTCATACTGGTTAGGTAAAAATTATTATTATTAATCAATAGGCTTTCTCCCCATATACGTTACATAATAATATTCTATTAAAAAGATGGAAAACGAACAGGGAATTAGCCATCACTGTAATAGCGTATTTTAATACGCCATGTATTAGTGGCTAATTCCCTATTGTGGTAAGTACGACTCAAAAGTCGTATTTGATACAATTAATATATAATGCAATATGACGTATACCTCTTCAAGCACGATATCTTCGACAAGCCAAAAGTACTGTAAATTCGAAATATGGAATTTATTACAAGGTGCGCTGAACATAAGTATGCTCGTGTCCTTGAAGTTACACCGATTACGGTTAGTTTGACAATAATATATACCCCGTTATTCCCGCAAGAAGCATCCCAATACAAAATTATAGTAGGATTTTTTATTCCTGTCAGTTCATTAAAAGTTTTTGGGGCGTGTCGACGATTCCATTCGTTCTGAGAGGGTGTAGGCTTTACCCACTAATTCAATAGAAATTCTAATGTACCATGTCGGATCAGATAAAGGCCATAATTATAAAATGTCCCTTTTCTCACGAAGAAAATAATGCAAGGTAAATGCACTGAATAAATTCCAAACAAACTTGAATAAACTGAAGCATTCAACATAAGAAAAGAAAATGATACGAATTTTTTTTTTTTTTTTTTTTGTCGTATTTGATACAATTAATATATAATGCAATATGACGTATACCTCTTCAAGCACGATATCTTCGACAAGCCAAAAGTACTGTAAATTCGAAATATGGAATTTATTACAAGGTGCGCTGAACATATAAGTATGCTCGTGTCCTTGAAGTTACACCGATTACGGTTAGTTTGACAATAATATATACCCCGTTATTCCCGCAAGAAGCATCCCAATACAAAATTCACTTAAAAGTGTCACGATACCGGGGTGTCAGGTAAATTCGATTATATAATAATCACTTTGAATATGTGGCCTTGGAACGATGTACTCATGCAATGTGTTTTTTTTTCACGTTGAATATATATATCTATTTTATTTTATTTTTATTGATGCAATGATAAAATTTTGTTACGGTTGGAAATCCATCATCATGTATCAGTATGACCAAAGTTGGAAAAACTCAGTTGGTAATTAGGTAGAACAGCCCGTGGTAACTGTGTGCTACCTTCGGTATAACACATTATATACATCGCACCCACGCAACATGCTGTATAATCAGAGGAGATCACGTTCCATATTCTCCGACTGACTGATATTCTAAACTGATACTTGGGTATATTACCCCGGGAGGGTACTCCAGCATACTTTGGGTATAGGTGTGTGCCACCCAGACTTTCAAACACGTAAAAACTGATTTTGGAATCTGATTTAGGTTTCTGGAGCTGAATTTGGGTTAGTTTCTTGTCAGAAACAAGGGTTTTGGAGCTTGATTTCTATCCAAATTTTTTGAAGTATTTGAAGTAAAATTTGGGCAAGAACAGATTCTTACATAAAAGGTTGGGTCTTTAGAACTTAAATCGACTTAAAACGGGAGTCTGTGGAACTGAAAATGAGGGTCTTATGGACGGCACATACTCATGTAACCCCTTTCAATGTAAACCCCCCCCCCCCCCCCCCTTTTTTTTTTTTTTTTTTTTCCCCTTTCAATGTAACCCCACCCCCCCTTTCCCGGCTACAGGTACTAGCTGTTTCAGTAAATTGCATGCCGTTTTCTCTATCTTAAGTAGATGATAAGTCGTGTGTGTAACTGTAAAGGTGTATTCCGGAGGAGGGTCATGAGGTCATTATCCCTTTGCTTTGCCCCCACCCAAAAGAAATTATGGGCCTGATAATCTTGAACATGAAATGTGTAGAATATAATGCGATTCACAGTTTCGTTGATGAGCTTTTTAATATTGTTGTAGTTTCTTGTGTTGTTTCTTAGGTATCATTTGAGGTGAGGAATGAGGAACGAGCCGGGAATTTATTTGAAATTTGATAATTTAGCCCACCCCCTTTTTGGCGTATACGAGATATACGCCATTGTAGTGGCGTGTCCGGCTGAGATACGCCTTTGTGTTTTTATTCGATATGCATCTCATGTTGATAACCTACTTTTTGTGGATAAATCATGCAAATTAAATGCCTTTATAAATACTTTATGCACTACGTTTTTAAAAACATGTTTAGGCATTTGACGGTGGGTGTTTATTCATTTGGTGCCAGGTGTTTAGAGATAAGAGATTTTACATGTTTAATACCTAAACACTAATTTACGCCACATTTATAAACACTGTTTTTACAGTGACTTTTTTTCATTTTGCTGTAACATAACAAATGCATATAGCTTCAAACGATAAACTTGTCATTTTCAGAAAACTGCACGCTATTCTCGTGTGCAATATTCATTTAACATTGCACGTGCCATTTAATGGATTTTTAGTAATACTTTGGTTTTTATTTACATTATTTTAATCCATTGGAAAAACATACCCAGACACATTCTCATATAATTACGCGTCGTACCGACTTTGATCTGAGCCGGTTTTTATTATTTTTAACACATGTGACAAACATCACTCTATACCTTTTTTTCATGATTATGGACTTCAGCAACCCTGGGAATTGATTGCAAAAATGTATATCTGTTTCTATTTTTTTAAAGAGAAGATCACTAGAAACACAAGCAAATGTCTTGTTGAAATTCAAGTGAAGTCACCCTGGTTCAAATCTCGGCCGAGACACTCGCTGTGTGTGTGTGTGCGTGCGCGTATGTGTGTGCGTGTGTGCGTGTGTGCGTGTTTGGTTAGTCGGTTTAGATGTTGCGCTGTTATTTTAGATGGCGCTGATTGAGCTGCTGCCCTAGAAGTTGCATTGTTTATTGCATATCTCCGGCAATTTAACCTACACCCTACGATACGAGAATAAACAAACAATATGTTACTTACTTTATTTTTATTATTATAAATAACACATTTGGTTAAAATCATGTATATGGCATAATACGCTGTTTTAGTCTTGATATAAGATATTGTAAAACACGGCGTATATTGTCGCTCTCATTATTTACATTGGGAAAAAGAAAAAAAGACAAACTTTTATATCTGACGTTTTGTAACGCTTTCAATTGTATAATGTATTACTGAAGGTAATGGATCCGCAAGCAGCATGCCTCATGTGAATTAACATTTAAATAAGCTGGAGGAAGTTGTGATTGTGGTGTATACACAATTCCATGAAGACTCATATTGGTTAGGCAAAAATGATTATTGTTAATCAATAAGCCCTTTTCCCCATATACGTTACATAATAATATTCTATTAAAAAGACGGAAACCGAACAGGGAATCAGCCACTGTAATAGCGTATTTTAATACGCCATTATTAGTGGCTAATTCCCTATTGTGGTAAGTACGACTTAAAAGTCGTATTTGATACAATTAATATATAATGCAATATGACGTATACCTCTTCAAGCACGATGTCTTCGACAAGTCGAAAGTGCTGTAAATTCGAAATATGGAACTTATTACAAGGTGCGCTGAACATATAAGTATGCTCGTGTCCTTGAAGTTACACCGATTATATATCCCGTTACCGGGGTGTCTGTATCAGGCATAAATTCGATTATATAATAATCACTTTGAATATTTGGCCTTGGCACTATTTACTCATGCAATGTGTTTTTTCTCGTTGAATATCTATCTGACAATACTATTTATTATTATGCATCTGTGGTGCAATACCACAATGCGATTAGCGCGTACCGCCCAACACTGCACAATACGCAAAAATATTGGGCATTCGGTCATGCAACTCGTCAAGCAAATATACCCCGTTTTTATTAGTTTTGAAGCCATTTTAAAACTATTTTTGTCAAGTCAGCTTCTTCCTGCATAATAATAATAATATTGAATGGCTTTTTTCGGCTGATAACAGAAAATATCGCCCTCGCCAAGAAAATATCAGGCTCGTCTTCGACTCGCCCGATATTTGATCTAGGCTCGGGCGATATTTTCTGTTATCAACCTCAGCCATCCAATATTGTATAAGTATTGATGCAATTATAAATTATGTTATGTTTGGAAATTCATCATCAGTATGACCTAAGTTGGAAAAAACTCAGCGGATAATTAGGTAGAACAGCCCCCTGGTAACTATGTGCTACCTTCAGTAGATAGTACATCGCACCTAGGCGACAAGTAGATACTGTATAATCAGAAGAGAACACGTTCCGTATGATCTGGAACTGATATGATATATCCTAAACTGATACTTAGG